>VDFB02367053.1:0-36067 GCA_007258455.2 Sequoia sempervirens
AACTAGGGTAGAGTGTCATCGCATAGTCCTACATGGGTTGTCCTGTGCTCTTCCTCCCAACTGGAGGCGTCAGTCCCATCTATGGTTGTCCTGTGCCCTTCCTCCAATACTGGAGGCGCCGGTCCATAGGGTGACTAATGCGGAGCCATGTACCTCTCGTGAGGACGAGGTCACGACCTTGCCGACCACGGCCTTCTCAGCCTTCCATTAGTCTGCGGAAGCACTAATGAAGACGAAGCATCCATATTTTAAATCTTGTAATGATGTTACTACCCAACCCTCCTAAGTTAATTATTAGGTTTCCACTTGTTTACTAACTCACTCGTGGGTTATCCTAAGCCCTTCCACTTAAACGGGGCGCCAGCCCCCACGAGGAGCTACTCTCCCTAGAGACCCCACATAAAAACCAAAAAGAAACGGAGGTTGTACCATTCCAATCATGAACATTGAAATGCAACAACAAAAGCAATACACGAGGCATAACCCATCTCGCAAATTAAATACCATAATCAAAATCTCAAAACTCAGTACACCCCACTCGTAATACTTAACTTAACAGAAACTCAAGATGAGGAGATATAAATTCATAATCCTCTGGAAGACTAAAGCACTAACACAAAAAGGTTCCCCCATCAGTGAACTAACAAAGTCCCGAACCCAACAATTCTACAAGATAAAAATAAAAATAATAACTTATTTAATTCCATAATAAATTCTATTCCAAATATTCACACTAAAACAAGAATTAAATGACCAATGCTATCATATATCCATAAATTGATTTTTTTACTAACTTATTCTCTTAAGGTTGGTAATTTAATAAATCAATAACAAAAAACAGATTTCTTTCTATTTTATTATTATTTCCATTAAAACCAGATTCTGTTTTATTTTAACCAGAAAAAGAAACATAATATATTTTTTTTGACAAAATTAAATAATTACAACAACAATTAAATCAGTGGAATCTGAATAAATAAGTTAATAAATATATATATATACAAATATATATATATATACAAATATATACAAATATAAATATATATATATATATATACATATATATATACAAGTAAATATATATATATATACATATATATACAAATATAAATATATATATATACATATATATACATATATATATATATATATATATATATATATATATATATATATATATATATATATATTTATAAGTAAATTAATAATGAATATAATTAAGAATAAGCATATTAAAAGAAATTTAAATACATTTGAATGGAAATTTTAATCCAAGGGAAGGCTATATCGTACATTTTACAATTCAGCGTGCATCAAACGAGAAAATAAAGAAATATGGGTAAACGAGGAATAATATTACCACAGAAATTCCATTTTGACAAATAACAATCCCAATCCCTGATTAAATTTTCATTGATTAAATAACAACCCCAATAGATTTTCTTTCACAAATATTTGATTTCCTACCCCAGATGAAAATTTCATACATAGAAAACAATTTCCATTTTATCTGATGCTACAAGGAATAAATAATTAAAATGAAAAGAACCTGGCATCCTGTGTTTGAAGAAGCTTTATTCCTCTCACAAAACCAATTCCTCACTGCCGATTGTTCCCAGCAATAGATCCCCCAAATTCTCCTTCAAATCCAACCTTCTTCTTTTATGATTTTTCCATAAAACAGAACAAGAATACAGTGTTGAAAATAATTTTTCTCCAAAATTCGAACAATCCCCTCAAACAAAGAAAACCCCTTATTAAAATCCATGCCTAGGAATCCTTTCAATTTCCTCTTCCCATGAATACCAGAGGTCACATTTCAAGAAATAAATCAAAATAATATTTAATCCTTAATTCCTTTTGTTTCCTTTTCATGTATTTATATTTCATTTTCTTTTATCATGCATTTTGATTAAAACTAAATAAATTTAACTCCACAAAAATGAACTTTTATTTATATATATATATATATATATATATATATATATATATATTCATCATCTCCACAAAACTTTATTAAATAATTACTTTCATATTAAAATAATTAAAATCAACCATTGCAGGATTCAAAATAAATGTAATATTTTTACTACTACTACTACTACTAATATTTATCCGTTTCTTTAATTTATTTATTATTTTATGGTTTTATTTTATTAATCGCTTAATTATTTAAATAACAACATAAAACCATACACCACATTAGATAAATCATAAAATCACGACATACAAAGACCAATGCAACAACACAAATGAATATGACCAAGACGCACAAGCCAAAAAGGTACAAGACTGTTGACACCTTGGAACAGAGTTACTTTCATGTCACCTTTATTCAACTTCCTGCCATTGGGTTGGTTCAATGCTCGCCCAGACCTATCGAAATAGGTGGAATCGAGTCTTATTCCTGCAAAGCCTGCATCCAACAAGGTGATATACAATATACATACATAAAATCAATTACAAAGCATTGTGAGAAGGATTTTCCGTGTAGCAGGGCACTCGCGAATGAGTGATGCCACCTATCCCCTCACCAATTCATATCATCATCTAAAGCATTATAAGTTTACATTAATTTTCATCAATATCATCAATTACTATTTTCTAGTTTACTGAATTCCAAATAATTTCATCAAAACAATCGTAATAAAATATCATCATAATATCCATGGCATCATAAGAGTATATAATCAGTAACAGTCTAAGCTACCACAACATAATATCAACAGTATCATCAAAACCACAATGTGCCAAACAAAACCAAGAGAATGTCAAAAATCAAGCAATAATATGAGGGGTATTACACAGGCATATGAGCCCCATTAGGCATAATTAATGGGACCAAATTCAAAAATACTTATAAAGTTGTAAAATTAGGTTCATGACCCAAAACCCTAGGCGGGACTCATACACCCAAGGTGGTGTATGAGTCCTAGATCACTAAATCTAGTCCAAAAAACCTAAAAACACCTAAATTATGATTGGATATTGATTTATGTCAGGATTATCCTCAAGAAGATGCATTAAATGTGGCTTGTAGATGCAAAATAGGGTCAATTAATGCATAAAGAGGTCCAATTATTTATGAAAACCCTAGAAAAGTGTGAAATTCTGTTACAACACTCTAAATAAGGTATGATTAAGGTAAAATTTAGTTAAAAAGAGGTTTATTAGGTTTGTTTAATTAATAAAACCTTAAAAAAGTGTGAAAGTTTGTCACAACACTTCACAACACCTTAGCAAGGTACCATTTTAGTTTGTTAGTTCACAAGGGCCCAAGACCTAATGTGATTTTTTTGAACACGTTACAACACTAATTCAAGGCATCATTAAGCTCAATTTTACAAGGAGCACCCAAACAAGTGTGAAAGTTACATCAATGACATTTTTTGATACTAAAATTATATTTAGAGCACTATGATTCATGTTCTTGTTAAATATTCAAATACTCTTAGTCATGTTACATCTTGAAAATTTCAATTGTACCTATCATAAATTTCTTATCCAATATAAAGTTTTACTAATTTAAAAAAAAATTGGTCACTTAAGACCCCCTTTTGATGCCCTATTTCTAGGCACATACTCAATTTCATGGTCAAAAAGTGGTTTCATAATACTAATTCATATTTTATTTTAATTGTCTCTATTTCAACATAGATATCTTTCATAATTAGATCTTGAATATTGATAACTACAAGCTAATAAATTCATAGAGAAGCGATTTGGCGTTAATGGGATGTGAATCTACCTTGGTTTTAGATACTTAAATTTTTCCTTATGATGGAGGCAATGATCTTGAATTTTTTTTTGATGAATTCCACTTTAATACTTTTTAAAATGTCATAATTACACTCTTTGAAGTAATCATTTGAATGGGCCATTGACAACATCAGTTCTATCAAATAATTTTCATATGTACCTTCAAATAAAAGTTATAGAAACAATCCAAATGTAGAGAATGAGGGAGATAGGGAGAGGCAAGTAGAATGAGGCAAGGTGAAAGGAATAGAGGGAGAGGTAGGAGAGAGAGTGATGGGAGATAGAGAAAAGTAGAGAGGGAAGGGGAGAGAGACGTGGAGAGAGGGGGAAGTTGTGAGGGAGGGAGAGGTAGAGTGGGAGTGATTGAGCGAAGGTAGGTAGAGAGGGAGAGGGCGAGTTGCGATAAAGAGAAGTAGAGAAGAAAGGTAAGGGAGAGAGGGAATGGGGTAGAGAGAGGGGAGAAGGAGGATCAAAGGGAAGGAGATGTAGGTTAGGAGTGATTGTGGGAGACGATGGATGGGGTGATGGAGGGAGATGTAGGATAGAGATATAGGAGGGAGGGAGAGAGAGAGAGCGAGAGAAAGCGAGATAGATGGAGATAGAGACAGAGATATAGAGATAGACAGAGAGAGAAAAAGAGAGATAAGCTAGGAGGGATGGAGAGAGAGGTCAATATATAGAGAAAAGTAGATGGGAAAGGGGAGAGGTAGAGAGAGGGTATGCTAGGAGATAGATTGAGTGGAGATAAAGAGAAGTTGGTGGGGAAGGATAGAAAAAGGGATAGAGAGGTAGGTTAGGAGGGATGGTGGGAGAGGAGAAATATAGAGAAGTAGAGAGGGATGGTGGGATGAATAAAGAGGTAGAGAGGTTGGGTGGGAGTGACAGAGACTAAGAGAGAGAAAGGGAAGGAGGGAGGTAGGGAGAGATATATAGAGAGAGGTAAGGTAGATGTAATAATGAGAAGTAAATAGAGAGTGAGGGGAGATAAAGTGAAGTAGAGAGGTAAGGGGGGAGAAAGGTAGAGAGAGGGGGAAGGTGGGAAGGAGGGAGAAATAGGTAGAGAGGTAGGGTGGGAGGGATTGAGGTAAATATAGGTAGATAGGGTGAGGGTGAGTGGAGATAGAGAGGGAGAGGGAAGGTGAGGGTGAGAGGGAGATATGTGTATATTGCTCTAAACTCTTTTTAGTTTTATTATAATAAATATGACATTTAAAAGTCCCTTCCAAAAATTCATCAAATATTTTTTTATAATATATTTCAATTATATAAATATAATATAATATATAATATTTATAGTATATAATGTATATTATATTAATACTAATATATCCTAGTATATATTAATTTATCATATATTGTATTATATATATTAATATTTTACATATATATAATTATTTAATTAATATTAATATATAACATGTTAAATTTTAATCTATAGCCATCTTTACTTAACTTAAAGAAATAGATATCAATTTCTTATGTTAAAGAAACATATATCCATTTCTCAAAGTTAAAATTGCTTTAGGATTTGGATTATGGGTTATGGGTGTTAAAGATTAAAACTTAGCTGCCCTAATGTGTTTACAATGGTTCTAGTCATTTTTCGGACTTCACCTTTTGTACAGACAACTATTTTTTTATCTATATTTGATGGAAGAAAAATAGTTTATTTAGTAAATTGTCATCATTCTACCAATATAATATATTTTTCAATTTTTAATTTAATAAATAATTAATTTTTATTTTGTACATGAACTATGTGTAAAGTCTCAATTGATAAGTTGATTGGAAAACATATATAACTTTTAAATATTTACATACTTTTTCAATCAAAAAGATGCATCACACACTATGCTTCACAAATTATAGCTTAAAAAATCATTCTTAAATTCTTGACCAAGTTAGGGTGGCGAAACAAATGGTTTTTAATATTTAAAAAAAATTCCTAATGAAAAATCTATAACTAATTATTTACTTGCAAAAAAAATCTCAAAAAAGTATGTGTCACATCCATACATGTGTCCTCTACTTATATTGAAAGATTCAAAAGAAAAATATTTATTTTTTCTCATACTTAGGTTGGCTAGACAAACACATATTTAAAGAATTTTTTTTTTTTTAAAATACTATAACTTTGAAATTTTAAATTTTCATCAAATAGAATTACTTTTATCCAAAAACTAGTAGTAGCCCACAAAATACATTCTATTTTCTACAATTCATATTCCTTCATACTTTCCAAATTATATTAATAACCTATTCAAATTATTATATGAAGTTGCATAAGTCTATTTTTTTGTATTTTTATTGCCACTTAAGAATCATGTTTGACCCATTATGATCTTGCTCTAACCCTATATGAAAATGTGTAGAAAGAGATAAATACAAGACAAATAAAAATAAAATGAAAAGATTGAACATAGAACTATGAATACCACTAATCATATTAAGACAATATCTATGAATAAACCCAAAACGAAATATAACATAAATGTTGAAAATTTACCAATAAGTTTACTATTTTATTTTTTATTTTTTAAAAAGAACTCTAAACAATTTGGATAACTTAAAAATGTTTACACCATTTTACTTTAATAAAGAATATAAAAGATAAATTACAAGTTTTTTTTTTTTTTTTTTAATTTAAAAAAATATGTTTATGTTCTATTTGATTATTAATGTAATAAGAAGTTAAGGAAAAACATGTTATAAATTAATATTCTAGCAAAAATAATTTTAAATATATATCTTAATAGAAATTATCTTTATTTTTAATTCAATATGTCTTGTGTCTAATATTGTAGGTCAATGTTTTGGGTGGGTAGACTATAGGCATAATATTATAAGTAAATTTTTATTTTGGTTTGTTATTTGTTATATTTTCAATATCATTTAAAGAAAATACATCATGCAAGACCAACAAGTATAGACTATTTTGTAATTGTAGGAAATAACTTGCAAATCAATTATCTTTAAATCCATAAGGTTGGTTCATTATCTATTCTTACGAAGCTATGATTTATTAGAGGAAAAAAAAGAAAAAGAGACTGAAAGCAAGTGATATATTCAAAAGATCCATTCCAATTGAATTATTTCTTATAGTCGTGATAGACTTTTGCACTTTATGGCACAATAGGCAATATAATTAATGTGAAATACAAAATCCATGTATTAGATGCATTCAAAAACTAAAAAAAATAAAATTATGGAGTGAAACACTTATTCTAAAAATTATTTTAATGATATTGAACCACCATATATAATACAATATAATTTATTTTGGACCCATAAATAGAGCTTATCCTACTTAATCTTTAAAAAGTGATAAATTTTTATGCATAAGGCTCAATAGATCCTCTATACAAAACAACTATATTTATAGTAAATACACATCCCTCGATCATGAATTCTTTATAAAATATTTGAACTTCAAAATTTAGAATTAGTAGGGAAAATAATTTTATTGCAAGTCATGTAGTACTAGAGTAGAGTAAGAAAATCACTTAAATGTCCCTACTGATGGTTGATATTCTTCTAGGATGAGTACCAAGTATTTTCCTAGTGAATTATTTCTCTCTTTACTACTACACCATCACTAGGTAAATTTAATCATGTTAGGTTTTGGAGAGAAACAAGATACTAAAATCATTTGTGAGTGTGTCATAGAAAAAAGGACCTCTTGCTTTACATGGGAATAATTCATGATAAATTGGCCTTAATGAGGCCTTGACTTGGTATTGTAAGGTGATTTTCACATCCACACTAGGTCTTGGACCCTTTAAAATGCATTTATTGATGTCTTGTAAAGGTGTTGTGAAGTGTTGTAACACATTTCTACACTATTCTAGACTCTTTTTATTATTCATCTAAATATTACATTTTTATTCATCATCATGTCCTATTTTGAAGTGTTGTAAACTCTTGTAACAAGATTACATGGTTTTCAAGGCTTAATTTCACTATTTACACCTTTCTTATGCTTTATTTGACTCCATTATGCACTCACAAGGCTTAATTAAGTGTATTTTTGAATGTAAACCTGAAAAATAACATTAAATGTGATTAAATCCCTGACACCCATTTTCCACAAGTGGCAAATGAGTCCCTCTTGGTTCAAAATTCAAAACATTTCAAAATTTCTTTCGGGTTTTTATTCAAAATTACCTTATGTTGGCATGTGATGAGGTGTCATCAATTTACTAAGGTCCAGGGTGGGACCTATTTTCCACTAGTGGTGAATGAGTCCCTCTTGGCTCAAAATTCAAAACATTTCAAAATTTCTTTCAGGTTTTTATTCAAAATTACCTTATGTTGGCTTGTGATGAGGTATCATTAGTTTACTAAGGCACAAGAGTGTATAAATAAGTGTTTTTCTTCTCATTTCAGACCCCATTCATGCATTCATTCTCTCAACTCATTTTTACAACTCATTCATCATTTATCTTCTCAAGCAAGCTAGGGTTTTAACATTACAAGCCATTCAAGATCAATTTTTAGGCATTCAAGGGTAGACTCTTCATGTTTTGTTGCAGACTTTCAAGATCAAACATCACGGCATGGTAATCAACTCCATTATTGCATTTTTCATTATATTCTCTCATAATTTTGGTTTAATTACCTAAAAGGGGTTTGGCCAAGGCAAACCCCATGCCCTAATTCATTCAATATTTCTTCTTCTCTTCTTGTGTGTTTGTAGATTTAGGGCACTTGGAAGCTTGGAGATAAAGTTGCAAGGTTTATAAAGTCTTCTCTTCATTCAATAAGTCAAAATGTCAAAAAAAAACTCCCTTTCAAGTTTGGATATTAAAATTTTAGAAGCGGACACCTGTAGAGAATCAAATTATAGACCGAGAGCTCCAAATTCCACCTTTGAATAATCAAAAGATAAAAAGTGGACTCATTTGTCATGGGTGGCGAATGAGTCCCACTTCTAGGTCAATCTCAATTTTTCTACATTTTTAGATAACCTTTTGTCAGAAATAGGTTTTGACACAGTTTTGTAGAACTGGGACTGATTTTCCCAAAATGGGGAATGAGTCCCAAAGGCCTGAAAATCAACATCAAAAGAATTTCAAGTGTCATTTCCAATCTTCATCCACATTCCAGGTGCACACTTTCAGTTTGGTTCATTTTTGCTATAGCTTTCAATTCATTTCCAAGTGTTCTTGCATTACATAATGTGTTTTAAAACATGTTGTTTTCCTTTAGTTTCCATTCATTAATTAGTTAATCTTATTAGTTTCTTGCTTTTAACCATTGCATATAGGTATATTGCATCCATATTACATCCATATTGCATTAAATTTGAAAGTAACATGAGCATTTTGGCCCTTCTTTCTCCTTTTAGGTGAAAAACCCTAGAAGCATTAGAAAAGTTTAGGGTGCCAAAAATCTATGTTATAGTGAAGAAGAAATTTGAAGTTTGCATATATAATAACCCTACCCAAATTAATTTTTTGTATTGATTTTCCTTCATATTCTTTTAACAACCCATGGATATCAAACTCCAATGGGAATGCTAAATCATGACCAAGAATAGTCATGTACCTTGTAGGCCATTGAATGTGATATTAAATGGTACAAAAGGATGACACTAACTACTCTAAGAACAAATGCTTTTATCTTTCTTTGAAAATTCCTTGGAGCATGCCATGTGGCACCAAATAGGGAGCCTTGCAACTAGAACAAGAGAAGGGACCAATGGTAGGGATTGGGACACAAGTAATTTTGTTGCATATGAAAACAACAAGAATTATTATATTGAATTATTTATTGCACTATTTATGGACACATGCTCATTGAAACTTAGAAAACATGTAGAACTCTTTATTTACCAAAAACTCCAAAAGTTTTAAAATGGGAGCACAATCTATTAAGATTATGAGGCACTATAAATCTAAAAGACCACCTCTATTTCAGAATTTAGTTAAATAATAACAAAAAATCACTTTAAAATTTATATATTTAATAAAAACATCATTTATTTTATTTCTATTGTTATTATTGATTTTTTTTTATAAATAGTTTATAAAATTTTCCTCTAAGAAGTCTTCGAAATGTTAGGGCAAGAATTCTCGTCTACACCTTTTTAATTCTCAAAATCATTAACTACTCCTTAGCAAACGGTTAATTAATAAACTAGAACAGAATGGACGAAACTTTGAAAGCAAAATAGTAAACAATAATCAATTATTTTGAAATTGTTTGATTAAATCAATGGATACTTACACACCATTATACCTAAATAATATGTAAGACAAAATAACCCCACGCGTTGTGAGTGGGTATGTTATACACTAGGATGGAACAAAATCACAGTTTTCCCATGAGCTTAACAAAATCACTTCATGCGTTGTGAGTGGGCATGTTGTACACACACAGTTTTCTCATGAGCTTAACAAACTGGATGAATTGAAATTGGTCATCACGCACACAGTGTGACCAGCTATTCTCTTTAACTATTTAACGATTGATACTAATAGTTGAATAGCATAATAAGATAAACATTGATCGTTGGTTTATTCTCTTTAGCCGCCTTTATGGTAATTGATGGTTAAATATTTCGAGGGTATTGGTGGTTTGCAGTAAGCAGTTTGCTTTACAATGGCGTTGATGGAGAAGTCGCTTACTATGCGCATGATAAGAGATGCTGTAGTGATGCTAACGGCGTGGTATAGGTGGTATTGGAAAACCCTAAATTATGCGCTTGAGCTTTAATGTTGGATCGGATGGTATTGTAAAACCCTATATGAGCTCTCATAGGGTCTGGTTTAGTGCCATCTCATAGCTCATATAGGGTCTGGTTTAGTGCCATGTCATTGAATTTTAATTGTCTATTGTTGAGATGTAATCTTAATCGATTATTTGTAATGGACTTTGGTATATTTTGTCAATAAAAATAACATCAATCCTCCATTTTAATGAATTGGGAATTGTTAATAATTGTGAGACAAAGCGAAAAAAAAAAAAACTAAACTTCATTAGTTTACGTTTTTTCATGCTTTCCTCTCACTTAAACTGGTGAATTTTGCTCATGTACACTTAGTGATTTTGATGTAATAGCAGATCACGTAAAGGTATGATCTTCCCTACTCCATAAAGGATTCACTTGTTAGATTCAATTTAGTAGATGTAATAAAGATAATCTATGAACATGAGAAGCATATTGCATCAAAACAATCATAGGTTGTAGAGAAATAAATGGAGCAATCCAAAACATTCAATTGTTAAATATGCTCTAGAGGAGAAAAATAAAGCATAAAGCATACTCTAAACTCCTTTGTTTCTTGCTTGCTATTTTCATTTTTATTTTTATCTCACATCTTTAAATCTCACTCCTTGCTATTTTCATTTCTATTTTTATCTCACATCTTTAAATCTCTTTCAGTTTTAATTGGTAGAGTTAAAATTGTGGAAAATAAATGAGTGTTTAACTTTCAATTTTTCTTATAAAAATTTACAAAGAGTAATTTTTATTCTATTTTGTTATCATATAAATTATTGTTTATTAGAGTTAGTATATTTTGAAGAATTTGTTTAACTTGTTTACTCTTGATTTTTATCTTTATATTACATACCTATAACCTTTTTTTATATTGAATACAAATTTGTGTTTCAAATTTTGATTAAGAAATAACATCTTTATATTTCTATGAGTTGTAAAAGAAACTTAACTCTCATTTATTTCATAGAAATAATTTAATTTTCTTTTACTTTTATCTATCTTTTAAATTGAGTATGATTCTTGAAATATTGATACTAATTACATAAGATATCCACTTATATTGATAATTTTGTAAATTTAGAAAAATTATGTAACTTATATGCATATTTCTATGTTGAATTCTTTCAGGGTAATTTTTCTAAAAGGGGGACTTAGATATAGCTTATGAAACAATAAAAAATTAATATATTATTTTTTGAAATTTCTTCAATTAGAAATGGAAAATTCTCAACAACCTATAGATGTTATCAACATCTTGAGTAGCAATAGATTGCATATTGGTGAGTATTATGGACAAGACAACACTCCTTACATTTGAATAATCAATTTTTGCAATCGTGGTTATAAAAGTTTTATCAAAGATAAAATTTTGCTGCTGCACATATAAGAAGTTGATATGGCTATTTGTAAATGAATCATTTCATACTTTTCGGGTTATGGGCCAAAATCATAAATAGTTTTGTTAATGAATAGACTGAAAAGGTGGGATTAGGGTTGAATTTAGCTGATGAGAGCCATGATACATCAAGATACACTTTTGTACATGTTTTATAGATATATACTACTTTTTACTATGTAATAAAATTTTATTTCAAACTATGAACTCTGATAAGCAAGTATAAGATAAAAGTGAATCCCAACTCAAATGGGAATCTTTTAGTTAGGTACTTATTCTAAATGATAATCATCCTAAACCAAATTTTCCCTACTTCCCTACTTTCTTTGAAATGACAGCATTATTGATTGAGACTGATTAAGATTAAAAATTTATGAGAATCCAAGAGAATACATCAAGAGGATGAAATCTCTTACTCATTTCTTGAGGGTTTCATTTTGACAATGTAGATCGTAAGTAGGCAATTTGCATTCCTTTATTCTCCTTCGTTATTTTTTGCCTCTTTTTTTTAGTTCTTGTTCAATAGGAGAAATCATATAGAGGATATAAAGATGAACATATATACCTCAAAATTTTCAATCACATGGATATGGTCAAACTATTTACTTTTCTTAGGGTGTAACTATTTTGAATTCATTTTGTTTTTGTTGGGTTTAGATAACATTTCCTTGATTGAATGTGTATTTAAGATCATATATTTATATTTAGGTTTAAATTCTATTTTTGGAAGGAAATTTGATAGTTACAATTTGTATTAATCAATAAATGTTAATGTTTAATATATATAATGAATTTAGTTTGGTATATTTTTAAATTTAATTATTTAATTTTTCCTCATTCATATTTCAGATCATATTTTATATTTGAATCTAGAAATATATATGAAGCTAAATAAATGAACTATCAAAGTTTCATATCATTAATATACAATAAATATCATAACTTCATATTGAATCTATGTGAATTTTTAAATGAACTCTCCACAATAGCTTGAAAGTGTTAGATAATCTTTATTTGAAATAATAAGAAATTCCTCTATATTCATTACCTTCACTAGAAGATTTATTCCAAATAGAGAAAAGTTCAAACCCGTCAAACAGGTAGTTGAATTGTAAGCACTATTATTGTTATATATGCTCTCAATTGTGTCAACTATAATTTTCAATGTAGCTTCTTTCATGGGATAGAAAATCAGAGTTCAAATAAATCAAGGAGATCTATGAAAGACCATATATTTTATTCTGTGATCTGGTGAATGTCATTATAATTACAAGGTCTATAGGCTTCTAATAAGTGTAAGCCCATTTTCTTTTCAATATCAGACTTGTATGCAGATTTTTGAGTTTATAAAATAATTTTGGTTTGGGAAACATCCATTCTACCCATTAGTATGAACCCACCAACTCAAACTTCTAGAGTAAGGTCATATCGCAATGCAAAAATGAAGTGGAAAAAGAACAATCATGGCTATTTGTACTAGCTCCTTATCACTTGCATGCAAAAGGAATCCCTTCTTCTTCTTCTTTTTTTGTTATCCATAGGGGTATCCTCAGTGACTCTAGCCCTACAGGTTCCCTTTACAGGGTGAGCTTGGAGGTGAGACTAGTTCCCTTGGGCCACGCGGTAACTAACAAACACCCCAACTATGCATGACGGGGTAGGTCACAAGCCAAGGAGTCGAACCGAAGACCTTGGGGAGAAAACCCAAGACTTAGACCAACTCTGCTAACCCGCGAGGACCACAAGAAATCCCATTTTATTTATAATATGTTGATACCATAATTTTGTTATGCTTTTTTTATGCTATAAGGAAATGACTTTGTTTCCTCTTGACATGTTAATACTTCATTTCTACAGGAAAGTACTTGCATCCACCTTTTCTTGACAAATATTTTCATGGTCGAACAAAAATTTTACCCTAATTTTCAAATAAATCTTTTTCTATTATTGGTTTCAATTTTCAAAAAGTTTCCTTCAATGGTCCTCTAATTTGTTGAAAAATATTATAGGTTTTGGCTTCTATTGTTTGATAGATTTCTATTTGTTTAGTTTGACTTATTTTTTGGTTGGTCATGTTCTCCAGTTACTTCTAATAGTTCTATTTTTGTAAATTCTTTTACTTTATTCAATATAAAAAAAAAATTGTTACATCCTCAATAGTATTATGTTTCCTTAGTCAACCATAATGAGTTTACCTGAAACAAATTTCATCCTCTATCTCCATAATAGATCTTAAAATCTGATCCTTCGCTAAGTGATATACAAGCCCACAAATGAACTAAAATTATCTTGAATTTTCACTGCATTACCTTTGTCATTCTTATTACTATTTTGACTTGCACCTTTTAGTGCAATCCTTAGAAAAGGACCTGAAAAAAATTCAAAGACTATTTTTGTGTAAATGAAAATACTTGTTTATTGAATTCTTCACAAAAACACACTAATCATTTCCAATTAAAATTATCTTGGTAGTTGAGAAAAAGCAAACATCCCATTGACCTCCCTTGTCTCTCAAAAAAAATTAAGGAGAAAAAAGATGACCCCCAAACCACTATCTGGATGCATGAATTATCCACATTAGAAAATCATGTAAATGTATTTTCTTCCTTAATCCATAAAGCATTCACTTGGTAGCTTTGATATGCTAGATGTAAGATAATCTGTGAACATGAGAAACATATAGGATCAAAATAATCATAAGTTCTAGAGAAATAATGGGAGGTAGCTAGAACAATCAACTATCAAATATGCGCAAGGGAGGAAAAATAAAGAATAGAGCATAATCTCAACTCCTCGATTTCTTGCTTGATGTGGATTTTAGTTGCCTATATATTGAAGATTTTGATTTTGATTTTTATCTCACATCTTTAATTCTCTTTTGAGTTTTATTTGGTAGGACTTAAAAATGTAATAAATAAACTAGAGTTTAATTTTAATTTTTTAGTAATTTTGATTTCATTTTGTTATCACATAAATTACAATCTATTATAGTTAATATATTTTCAAGTTTTTTTTTTAATTTGTTTATTCTAGATTTATATTTTTATATCACAATAACTATAATGATTATTTTTTATTGAATATAAGTTTGTGTTTCAAATGTTAATTAGGAAATAATATCTTTATATCTCTATAAGTTTTAAAATGCACTTAAATTTCATTTTGTTTATAGAAATAATTTTCTTTTCTTTGAAGTTTATCAACCTTTTAAATTGAATACAATTTTTCAAATATTGATACTAATTACATAAGATATCCATTGATATTGAGAATTTGGTAAATTTAAGAAAAAAATATATATCTATGTATATTCCTATGTTGAATTCTACTAGTGTATTTTTCTAAAAAGAGGACTTAGATATTGTTTATGAAACAATAAAAAAACTATATGATTTTTTAAAAAAAAATTATCCAATGAGGAATGGAAAATTATCAACAACCTGTAGATGTTATTGATATCTTAAATAGAAATAGCCCCCCCACCCCCACTCTTCCAACTGAATCATTCACATCAATCAATTGGAACATATCTCCTAATAATAGTATTAGGAATTTTATGATTAATATTTCAGTTAGTTACATTGATTAGCTACAACAAGCAAAGATAACATGCTCAATTGTACACAATGTGCAATATTTTGTTGTTATGAAAATGGAAGCCACATTACATGAGTTCCATGCAACTTGTGAAAGACTTGCTACCTTTTGCAATTTTCTCTTAGAGATGGATGGTAATGAGTAGTATAGACAAGGTAGTGCTCCTTTCATGCAAATGGCATTTCAAAATTACCTAAACAATGTGTAGTAAGTTCTTATAATTTAGTCTATGTAGATAATTTTTGATAATACAATCAATTTTTTTCCTTTGGTAACTACAAATATTTATAGTTGTCATTTACTTTACATAAATAAAATAAAACATTTTTTTATACACTTATTATTTGGCAATTGTTCTCATGGGTTGCTTCTAATTTTTTTATTAAAACAAAGAGAAGTACAAAGCAAGGGAACTATATAACCCTATCAAGGTCCACCAAGTGATCCAACTATTGAGACAGATCTAGGGGTAACTGACCCTAATCCACCAGATTCCAATCATGAATATGATCATAAGCCTATCTAGCCAAAGAATCAGCAACAACATTCCATTCTCTAGGAATATGAGTGAAAGTAAAAAACTCCAAAGAAGCACATAGGTTGGGAATTTGATCAACAATCAGAGCCAAATGCTAGCTAACATCATCTAACTACCACCTATTCAACAAGTTCACCACAACCTAGTAATGAGACTTGCATATGATCCTTCGCCATCCCAATTGACTCCCACATTCCAAAATAGATAAAATGGCCCAAGCCTCCATTAAATTATTAGTATGAAGACCCTTATAAACAAAGAAGATAAACTGAACATCTCCAGACCTATCCCAACCAACACCACCAATTCTATCATGACCAAGGTTTCCTCGAGAAGAGCCATCTATGTTGATTTTTAAGACTCCTTGAGGTGGAGGAGACCATTTCCCCTCACCTTCGAGGTAGGATGTATACATATTTTGCATATGAGTTATCATTGTTGAGGTGGAAGATGAAGTTGATTACAACAACCAACATCAGAAGGATCCACCAATGTTGAAAAATCACACTTAGCCACAATAGTTTCCCCCAAAGAATGTAGAATTTTCCACCACAACCGAGGGGCCACTAACACCACATCCTAAAAAAATTGATGATTCCTTTCCAACCAAAGGTTCCAAATAATAAAGTATGGGCCAACAGCCCAAGTAGGTTGAAGAAAGGAAGTAGAAATAGGGGCCCTACCCCATCGATCCATAGACTCAGCAAATGAGGAAACATGCCGACAGGGTGTATTCCACACCCTCCATCAAAAATTCCAAATCTCCCTAGCATAGGAACATTGGAAGAAGAGATGAGAGACACTCTCCTCACAATTATGGCACAATAAAAACATTGAAGGGCATTGGAAACCATGCTTACATAAATTATCCCAAGTAAGACACTGGTTTTGAGCTACTAACCACATGAAGGAATTACACTTGGGCCATGAAAACTTAACCCGGACTTGCTTCCATCAAGGGACCTCAATATCCCAAAAAAACTACCTACCAAGCTGCTTATAACTAGTAGATACAAAGTATTTCCAAGAGAAATCAGAACCATCGCACTTAGCCAACACATTAGGGTTCCTCAAAGAATTACAAGAATGAGAAGCTTGAAGCTGAGCAAGAGCACACCTATCCTCGATAGACCCCTCAGATGGCCACTCAAAAGGATACTTCTAATGAAAGCTTATAGCTGATCCACAATGTTGTACAACCTTATAATGCTCAACAATATCTGAGTCAGCCATAGAAAAAAAATCAAAAAGGGATTAGAGGTAAGGAAAAGTAGAGAGAATAGGTGGGTGACCATCCCAAGAATCTAACAAAAAAAGAGCCTGTGGCCCCGAATGATAAATACAATAAAGTGCACGCTTAATCAAGAATCCAACTTCAGAATATCCCAAAACTCCTAGAAAATTTTGATTGGGAAGCCATCAGGGCTAGGAGCTTTCCCCTTATTCTACCCAGACACACCCTCCTCCACTTCAGAAAAATTAATTGGAAAAGTAAGAGATGCATTCAAATCATTATAGATCAAAGAAGGAATGCAAGCAAGGACCATATTCTCATTAGCCTCAACAGGAAGTGAATCCTCAGTAAGCAGAGAAGAGTAAAACTGGCAAGCCTCTCTAGACAAAGCCTATTGCGAAGAAATCGAAAGACCCTCAAAATTAACAAGAGAATAGATATAACACTTATTCTGACTAGCTTGCACAAAATGATGGAAGAAATCATTGTTCTTGTCACCCTCTTGAAGCAAGTCAATCCTAACCTTTTGTTTCCAAAAAATCTCCTCACGAATATCCCACTCCTCCAATTTTAGAGCATGGGACTTGGCATGTCCAAGAGCCTCTAAAAATCCCAAATCCTGAATTTGGCGAGTAATAACAACATGAAGATCTTGCGCTTCCCTTTTCTTGGCCCGAAGATTGTGAAAACAAGACCTATTCCATCACTTAAGATGATACTTGATATATTGCAACTTCTTAACAAGAGAATACATAGCAATACCATACGTAGGGGCTCCATCTTGCCACCACTAAGCAATAAGATCATACAACAACAAATCTCAAAGTCACATTAGCTAAAATTTGAAAGGAGGATTCTTTGGAGTAGGAAAACAAGAAGTAGAAAACTTAATTGGCCAACAATCAAAGCCACACTAGTCAAGAATCTCAGAGCAAGTGACCATATTGCCACCCACCCAAAAAATAGAAATAAGAAATCTATCCAACCACTTAGTTATCACTTTTGGTCCACTCCATCTATTATTCCAAGTGAATATTCCATTAGAAGGTCTAACATCAACAAGAGTAAGAGAATCCACATTTTCCCGAAAAAGATTTGAAGCAGGACCAAGCCTAGTCAGCCCTCCTCTTTTCTCCTCCAAACACAACACCGCTCAGTTGAAATCACCAGCTAAGATCCAAGGGAGATAAGGTGCACAAGACCTAACATACTTAATATGGGCCCAAAGCTATATTTTACCATGGATGTCAATTGGAGCATAAACATTACTGACCAAAATAGTTTCACCAGAATCCAAAGTTGAAGCCAACATAGAAATAGAAGAATGGCTAGAAATCTACTGTAAAGGAGCAACCTTACATGGATCCCAGGAAAAAGTCAAACCTCTAGAGTTTCCCTTAGAACCAATACATTGAAACTGACCAGAAAACCAAATATGAGGAGCATATTGAAGCATGATTTCCACCCAGAGTTTAGTCTCTTGAACACAAAATATATCTAGAGAATGAACCACAATCAAATCCTAAATAGCCTTTTGACAAGAGATGCTATTCAACCCACTTGTATTTGATGAAAACTAATCATGAGGAAGGTTTAGAGAAGTGGGCATGCATCAATGGTCTTAACAGACCCAGATTCCACCAACAAATCCCTAGTAGATTTAATCTTGTCCACATCCTTCTTATGACCAAATTTAGAGGAATTTTCAAAATGACCCTTCTTAAGAGGGTGTTGCAACACCCCTAGAATAAGAGAAAATCCCCATCCTTTACATGAAGAAAAAACCTCCTTAGCTAAATCCACTAATACAATATCATCTTGTAAACCTGTAGAGGCACGATGAAGCCAAATATTCCCTTGTTCCAAAGCCAGAGAATTATCCTTAACAACAATTTCTTGTTCTAGACCTATATCCATACTAGTGGCCCCAAAAGAAACCTCCACAGGAATCCCCTCCTCCAAGGCCTGATCATTCAAGATCTCAAAGTGATTGAATCCCCGATCACCCTATCTATCCTTAGAGGCTTGTTTTTGACCCCTCCCTTTAGCCTTTGACTTAACAAGAATGAAGCCATCCTTATTTGGCCCACCCTCAGCCATAGGTACCTTTCCTTTATCCCCCTTCTCCACCGAAGGCCCTGATGAAGGAGTAGAAGAAACCCCATCCGATTTGGGTGCTCGAGGACATTGGCGCTGAAGATGTCCATACTCATGACAAAAGCAACATTGAAAAGGAAGGGACTCATAATCTAATTGTTGAACCCATGAAGCAAAGCCAAGACAAATTTCCAAAGAATCCAACAATGGATTATTTAAGTCAATTTCAACACAAATAGGAGAAAAATAAAATACCTTTTTGTCCATAGTATTTTGAGCGATGGTAGCCGACTTCCCCAATAAAGAAAAAATATGGTGTAGCATATCCTCCCTCCAAAACTCTAATGGTAGCCATAGCGGATGGACCCACACAGGAACCCTTGAAGGAAAATCCTCGACCACATTAAATACTCCATGCCAGGGCTTCATGAACAAACCAACATGATTGTAAAAATATGGCCCTCCCTCACAAACTCAATTTTGATTCGAAATGCAAGAAAAATAAACCATGAAATAGCCATTTGTAGCCACCCAAATATCAAAATCACCCTCAACCTTCTAGGACTGATGAATCCATGATTCCAAATCTAAAAGAGGGACACGAATACCCAGGAACTTACAAATCAAAACATGTTGGTTGCAGTAAGAAATGTCCTCTTGAACAGATTCAGGAGAAATAATCAGAACTGAACAATCTTGACTCTACAGCTGATAGCCATTCACTTTCTTAAGCTTAGAACTCTCACTCATAAAAGAGGAATCCATAGAGAAACCTTGAGATGACTTCTCACTAGCAAGCACCAGGCTCTTTGAAGCCCCTGCCATTCCCCCACACCCAACACCAATTCCTACACACTGCCCTAACAATGCTTCAACTCCTCTCCACTTCCTACACCAACCCCACTTCCACCCAATGCCAATCCCCTTGTCAAAATCCTGCAACAAGATAAAAGAGTGAAGAAATAAGGAACCCCCCCCCCCCAAAAAAACAAACGCCCTCCAATAGTCAATAACCACTGAGTTTGGATGAGAAAGACACATGTAGAAGAAAATAGGCCCTATGTGTGCCCTCACAGGCCACACGTAGCCTCTCCTTCACCTCTCAGATTCAACGCCATTTTGGTATTTTTTTTGTTTGACAAGCTACAATTGATTTATGTTACTATTAAATATCAAATTTATATTTTTTTACAAAAAATAATTATTATTGTTTTACATTACTATAAGTTACGATTCAATAATCAATTATAGATCTTTATAAATATTTAAATAATAAATAATACTACACTTATGTTCTAACCTTTTCTCTCCACCAGAAAATATAGTTTTACATGTTTTGCATATGAAATGATGTGATTTCATTTGTCTACTTTGTTTATATGATTATATTTAGTGCATTGCTTCCCACATAACATTTTCATTTTCCACTAATCAATTATATGGATTTTTACAAATAGAACAAGCTTTTTGTCACTAATAAGAGTTCTAATTTTTTCTTCGAGTACACAAACAATTAGTGATACACATTTCTATCAATAGTTGTATGTCATTTTTCATACCTTCATTATGATTTTTACTTTTGTAATAATAGAACATCTTACATTTTATAATTTCAAACTTTTATAATTATTCTTTGAAAATTACATGTATTTTTCCATCTTTAGTGCTACATGAAATTTGTATAGAACATTGTTTAATTTCGTAGCCTATTTTTTCTCACCACCTTTTCCTCATTATTAAATTATGGAAAGGGAAAAGTTGCATACAACAATATCTTGTTAAAAAAGTGTACAATAATTTTTTTTATAGGTATTCTTTAGAAACTACTTATAAATTTATCTAAAGCTACTTAATTTTCACAATCAAACTCATTCGTACATTATTTGAAATAAATAAAATTCTCTCTTCAATATGTTTTAGTTTTACATTTAGTTAAGTATAAAATATGGTTTCAAATTTATTTTTAATCACTACTTCATAAAGTATGAATTTATAGCTTACATTCATGTCACAATAGTTGTCATATATAATGCACCTTTTATAGGAGTAATTTACATTCTCATAAAAATGTATTCATTAACTATAAATGCAATCACAATGATCAATCATGGAAACCTAGATTTGTATCCACATCTACAAGTATTCGATATTGGCAACTTTGGACATGACCCTAAATGAACAACTTCATACAAAATAGATTTCTCTAATGGATTTCATAAATAAAAATCTACTCCAAACAAATAAAATAAGTTTCACTTTAAAATAAATCCAAAGGGATACACTTTGTTCTCATAAGATATAGTTTCCCTATTATTTGCAAATAAAGGTGAGCATATGTGTTTAATTGATTTCTTATAAAATTTTGATCTGTTGTTTGAAAATTAGCATTCTTCAACACATTATATAAAAAAAAATTCTCTTCATATTACTTACTCCTTGTAACTATACAGTTGGATGATCATCTCAAAACTACAAATCCCATGCTTATAGCATGATATCATTTTTCATCCCACTTATCTATTCAATAAACAAAGCCAACTATGTGACACAAATTCACTTGGTTCATCTACATGTATGAATAATATTGTAGAAGTAGCAAAAAAACCTCCATAGAGAGCACTGTCTAGAATAAGCTCATTCATACACAAGAAATAAATTTCCTCTACTATTACTCTTATTCTGAGATTTGAATCTATTTAAAATAAGATGTCTTATAAATGGTCATATAACAATGAAAATGAAGTATACCAATTCAATACTCAAAAGGGGCAATTAAATGTCTTCTCTTTTGATAATATTGATTATGATCATACTAAGATATGTGTCACTTTCTTCAATTAAGCTACAAATCTTCATTAAGGGAATGTTCATGTTGGAGCTATATATAAAATATTTAGTGGGTTTATTAAAGTTGTTGATAATTTGTACAACAAACATAATAGCCAACTTGAGATTTTTTTACTAGATGATTCCAATATTTTTCCATTTGAATATGGCTTTGTAATTCCAAAGCATCCATTATCTTTCACACCTCCAAATAAAATGTTCCATCTCGTCAAAAATTCCCTTGTTGATGTTATTGGAATATTTGTTTATGTAGAACTAAGATCCACAATAATGAGGGATGGGAAAGAAGTTCTTAGAAGGAGCATCAGGCTAATGGAAATGACTTCTTGTACTACTAATGTGAATCTATAGGCTCCAACCACTCAAAAGGATGGTACACAACTCCAAGAGATGTGCCACTAAAATTAAAAATGGAGGCCTCATAAAATATAATTGAAAGGTGATAAGAAAATTAACCAATACACACCTATTTATAGACTTGATCATCAAGGAAACACCACAACTACACAATGGGAATGATACTATCTCATCATCTACACAAGTTGTGGATTTTCCCTTGCTAATTACAAGAAAGATAATTAATAATATTGAAGAATAGACTATGCACATGAACCAACCTGTTCAATACATTTTGAAAGAAATAATATAATTCATCAAATCAAATTAATTTTTCTATCCATCTTTTCCTCTTGAGTTGAATAGAAAATTTATGTAAAAAAAGAGTTGTGTAAGTTGAGGATGAGACATGGTATTAATGAAAGTGCAAAATTACATTTGCAAATTATTGTTATAAATATGCACTTCAAATAAAGCTAGCAGATAATATAGGAACATTATGGGTTGTTGTTTTTGAAGATACATATACCAACCTTCTTGGTATCTTTGCAAAGGATTTATATATGCTACAATTCAATCAGCAAGAATCAAGATGAAACAAGAGACTATTTGAAACATGTAGTGCTATCAATCCTATAGCCTCATATTTCTTGTTCCTATGCTAAAATATCTTAAATTGATAAATCCATATTGGTTGTAATTCATCCAAAACATATGATAAACCCTTAGAAGCAAGCAATTTGGTCATATAATCTTTCAAAATATGATATTTGTATGGTTTGAAATTTTCAATAGAAGAGGTACCTATTGTGGTGTTTGAGATTTTTAAAACAATATGTGGGTCGATTTTGTTGTTTTTATGTATATAGATAGGGAAAGAAAGAAAAATACCCCGCATAACAAGAAAAAACAAACCCCAATACAACTTCGGGTGAAAAAAGGTTGAGAAAGGAAAAAATCACTTCATACAATTCTTTTTGTACTTGTTTGGTTGTGTAGAGCATTGAAGCACCTTTTCAACACCTATTCAATCATGAAATGGAGTATGTATTCCCAAATTATGAGTCTAAAAGTGTAGAGAAGAAGATTTTACTTCAACAACCTATAGAAAATTTTAGAGGAAAAATATGGAGAAATAGACTACACCACATGAATGAACTCAAAACCAAATTTTTAATGATATTTTATTAAAAAGTGGACTCAATACACCCAAGTAACACTCACTTTCTTTCCTCAATACCATCTTAATGCATTATCATGGAAGCATTAAAACATCACTTTCCATCAAGATGAGTTACCTTTGCTAGAAGTGCAAAAACAACATGAAGCTTTCATGATAATAGCTCAATATAATAGGATAGGGATAAAATGAATCCTTGTTGACAATGGCTTAGCTCTTAATGTGTGTAGTATACAACCCTTTTGGATAAACCTAGAATAGATAAATCAAGAGTTCAATCTACCTCTTTATTTATTAGTGGGTTTGATAACATTGGAAAACAATCACTTGGTGTGATTACAGTACCTATTAAAGTTGAAAAAGTTACATTACAAACCCCAATTCATGTTATGCCTCATGATCTTTCATAAAGTAAAATTCTAGGAAGACCATGAATTCACGAGATGCATGTGGTTCCTTCAACTCTTTATCAAAAAATGAAGTATATCCACAACAACAAAGTACATATGATCGAAGTTGATGTTGAGCCTTACAGTGTTTTACAACTTGAGAAAGGAAAGGCCAATCCTTTGAAAACATTAACACCAGCTATACAAGTAGAACCAATGCAATAAGAAAAAAAAAGGTAAGTTCCCTAAAATCTTCACAATATTATCGACAGATGATTTAGGATCATTGAATTTTACACCTACATTCTTGGGAAAATACAAGATCATAAACAAAGAGTCTGAAAAAGGAAAGGAAAAAGTAGTAATGTTAACAAAAAATTTGAAAGAATCCACATCAACCACTTTAGAAGAAGAAGAAAATACATAACAAACTTTGATGAATTTTATTATGAGAAACCACCAAAACCAAATGAAATAGAAAAGCTTTATGTAAAAGGTTATGAGCTTATGAAACAACTTGGGAGTAGTGGAAAACAATGTGGCACAATAGAACAAGGTATTGGTGTCCCTATATAGCCTAATACACAAGAAATAACTAATGGTATTGGTTATTGTCCTTGGAAAGAAACAAACAAGCAATCAATAAATATGAACACTCTTACTAAAGATTATCCTAAGCCAACTTTAACATTAGTAAATCCTAAACTGATAGAAACTAATGGTCTTGGTTATTACCCTTTGAAAGAAACAAAAGGAATAGATAAATATTTTCTTAATATAATTGTCATCATGCAAAACACTAACAATTGGATGAGTGCCCTAGTTTGGGTTTTGCTTCTCTGCCCTGTCTTAACCCCCAGCCATCTCCTGGATGCCCTACTCCAGGCTTGTCCCCTGGCTTTAAAGGTACCCCTATTACGAAACTTGTTTCGTATTCTGGGAATTCTATGGAAATCCTCTTTGATAAACCAATGGTCAGTAAGGAATCGGCCCCTAGTGCCCCTGCGTCTGGAAGATTGGGGAATGAACATTATGAGTCCCCTATTCAGGATGAAATTAATTCGGCCCTGAATAAGCTCAAGTCTGAGGACATGGTGAGTATAGCAGAAAAAAGTATGGATGGCCTTTTCACTATTCTAAAGTAGACCTAGAATGAAGTCTGTGATTTGAAAGGTTGTTCTACTGATCTTAGCAATAGGGCCACGGACTTGGAGCAGAAGATCAGTTGGAATTGTAGAGATAATGAAGGACAGGAAACTCCCTTACCGAGGAAAAGACAACAATCTCAGGAGGATAGATTGACAAGTATTGAGTGCAGTATGTCCAAGATTGGCCAAAACATTAGCGCCACTATTGCGAACAATCACAAAATTGCTAGGCATAACACCATTATCATCAATGTGATGGTGGAAAAGCTTGAAAAAACCAAATGGGTTCACTGGTCGTGGATTTGGATGCGAACAGGGGAGGCAGCAGATCGGCTGGTGAAGGGATTTCGACTCGTACCCAGGCTAACATTAAGAGAAAGATTCTGACTTCATCACATACTGCTCAAATTCTCAAGCAGGGGTTACAAGACATGCAGGATGTTGAAAAGGAGGTTGAGGAGTTATTGAACACCTTGGAGTAGCGTGGTGGTGTTTGTTGCTGGTTTTTTTGGGCGGTCCTTTTTTGGGCCCTGCTGTCTCTTTGTGCTGTCATTTTTTTTTTGGGACAACTGTTTGTTTGTTTCAACTTTTTTTGTTATCTTAAGTTGTTTTAACTCTACGGTTTCAGGTCCCTGTAAAACCTATTTTTTTCCTTTTCAAAAACAATTGGAGTTCAATAAAGTTTAGACCCTCCTTTCAAGGAAAAATACAAAACCTCACCATCTAAAGAGTCTTGTGTAAGTATGGCATCCTATACTAAGAAAGAGATATATTTTTTTCAAACTAAATGAACATCTTCTACTATTGATCAAGAGAGTATCTTGTCAAGACTCCTCCAAGATTTTTTAATATCCCTCCCTCCAATAACATGAAATAAATTCTACAACAGTTAATTTTGTGCATATCATAGAGTTCATGGTTATTCCACCAATGAATCTAGAGCTTTGAATGATTAAATTAAACATCTTAAGGATTGTGGTTCTCTTCCTTATGTTGAAGAAACTTATTCCTCTAACTAATGTTTATTTCCAAGTTTTTCATGAATCATCTTGGTTCATCCTTGTCTTGCACTAAGTTGGGACAAGGAGTTAGGCAGCCTTGTCCTCATATAGAACCTCTTGTTGTTTCTTTTGACTATTTGACCACCTTCCATATACATATAAGGTCAAGCTTGGGATGTGGATGACATGCCTTAAGTTGGCTCACATGTGACATAATTTTATTTCTAGATTTAGCTTTATATTTAGGGGGAAACTCATATTCATGATGTAGCTTCATTTGGAAACATATGACTTGGAATAGGGATTTCTAAATAATCTCTCACATTTCCTCTTTATTGTTACCATTTTTTATTTGCTAATTTAAATTAATTTCTCACAACATGGTGTTTAGCAATTTCTTTAAAGTGGGGGCATACATTGGAATTATTCTTTCATAACTTATGTTTCATTTTGTAGTCTTCTTACTTCATGCGATGTGTCCTTCACTTTGTGGTGACATTGGGTGTGATGTAATTCAAGAGCACGATCTCTCTTAACATATTATATTCCTCTTAATGGATTGATGTGACACACTATATCCCCTAGGTTGTGAATCTTCTATTCTTCAACTATTCCTCTATTGGAGACATTAGGCCTGATGTTCCTTAAGTTAAGACCTTACATGAAATAAGAAAAAATACTTTGAATGTACATTACATTTACAACAATTGTTATATGGACACCTTCCATAACAAACTTTTCTTACCCATGGAGCCATCATGTTTGTTCATGGGTGTCAAGCATATGCAGTTTTACTTACCTCATGAATCCTATTGTTTTTGTTGTATGCCACCTTATCAAAGTTACCAAGAAGTATAACTTTGTTATGGTTAGCATATGGGAGCCAAACTTAGGTCTGACTTTTCCATAGACACTTTCTTGTGTGGGTGCATACCAGTTGCATGCATAGGTGTCTCTAGGGGCTCACCTATGGATGCCTCGAGGTTCCACTATCCCTTAGGAGCATGTGTGTTATTTGCATAGTGCACATCATGTTCCACTTGATTTTTTTTGGAAAAATAACTTAGATTTGATCCACATCATGTTGAAAAAACAATCGAGGCTTGATCCACCTTTCTTTCTTGTCTTTCTCTATTGCTTAGACAATGCATGCTTGTATCTTGTTGTTGTTTCATACTGTTGGCAAAACAAGGATAGACAACCTAGAGGGGGCAGTGAATCAATTGTCTTAGAAATTTAAATTTCTCCTAATTATCTTAACTTTAATCTTAGATATAATTAATAAGAAATTAACCAAAAATAATTAGCACATCAGAGAGACAAAGAACACCAATATTTTCTTACGTGGAAACCCTATTAGGGGAAAAACCATGGTGGATGTTAGTCCACAAGATTATACTTTGTTAGAAGTATAATGAGAAATAATAATGAGAATGCACATGCATTCAGGAACACTACCTAGAGCTCACTACTCAAATACAAAAGGGGTGCACTGGCCAAAAAAATAGGATTAAAAATCTAGAGGGTATGAACTAATAAAATAGTTTCTACACAAGCCTGATTACAGTTCCAATTAAACTTGACACTTCTTCACACTTCACCTAATATTTTTCACATTCTACTCTGCAATCAAATGATATTCACACATACACACACAAGAGCACACGAAGCACTTCTCAACTCACAACACCAATGAAAAAATTTCTCTTAAATATCCACTACATGAGATTTCATCAATAGCTTAGTCACCCAAGAAAATAAAACATATTTGCAATGTCAGCCCAAATTTACAAATAAATTTTTATTGTTAATCCACCAAGGTCGGCCACAACATAGTGGAGACCCAAATTTAAAACTTCAATGTAAAAGGACTTCTATTAATTCTTCCTCGAACATCCACAACACACTACCACCATCATGTTGGCCAAGAAAAAGAAAAACTGAACTTATGGAGAAAAATATTTGACCACAAGCACACTGATCAATGTGGACATACCACAAAGATAGAGCGCAATCGAGAAACATCCAAGAACACCAAGAAACAATAGAGAAACATCTGCAACAATTGAGATCAACAAAATCACACAATCTTCATTCAAAAACATTGTTAGACCATAACACACTCAAAACTTCATGTGAACCTCTGAATCTTCTAGTAGATGATCTAGATATACTAGAAAATAAGCCCTTTTATCCACACAAACTTATTTTCAATGTGCTAAACAAAACACCTTCATGACCTACACAGTTTCATTGGGAACCTAGAATACTTTCTTTTAGAATTTTCTCAATATCCTCGACATATACAACCTCTAGTACACCAAATGATAATAGTGTTGATATCAATGATAACCACATATCAGAAACACATCCACAACATCCAACTATCTCCCCTTTTGGTATCGAAGGCAACACATGATGTGAAAAATACCATCAACCCAACGCACTAACTTCTTCTGCACTTGTCCTCTTGAAAGGATTTTTCACATTACACTTCTCCCCCTTTTACATCAATGGAAAAGGAAACAATGAAATTTCCATATACACACTCTAAACCACATATCTGGACATTCGACTGCTCCCCCTGAGTAGTAGCCACAAAAACATCAATCTAAATTAGAATATAGCAATGAAGTTCACAGATTGATGGAAGAAAATGCATCTTTTAGTTCTTATCAGGAGGGGTGATTACCCCAAGCATTCCTCTAAGATACTCAAAAGTATCCTTTGGGAGTGGCTTAGTAAATAGATCTGCAATTTTTTCTTTGGTAGGCACATACTCTAGTCTAACTTCTTTCTCATTCACTTTCTGCCTTAAGAAATGAAACTTGATTGATATATGTTTAGTCTTAGAGTGTAGCACCAGATTCCTTGAGATATTTATTGTACTTGAGTTGTAACAATATATGGAAATAGACTCTTCATATGTTACCTTGATATCTCTTAGCATCTGTTTCATCCATATCACTTGAGTACAATTATTGGAAACAACAATGTATTCTACTTCAGTAGTAGATAGAGAAATTGAGTTTTTCTTTTTACTTAACCAAGATACTAGCTTCTTCCCTAGGAAGAAAGAACCACCACTAGTACTTTTCCTATCGTCTACATCATCAGCGCAATACACATCAGTATATGAACACAAAATGAGATCATCATCCTTTGGATACCAAAGTCCAAAGTCAATTGTTCCTTTTAGATATTTGAATATTCTTTTGACAACAGTTACATGTGATTCTTTTGGATTAGCCTAAAATCTAGCAACCATACATACAACATTCATCATTTTTGATCTAGTGTGAGTCAAATAGAGAAATCCACTGATCATGGACCCATATCTAGTTTGATTTATCTTAGTGGAATCATCATTTTGTGTCAACTTACAGCTGGTCACCATGGGGGTACCAAGAGGTTTGGAGTCATCCATTATCCATTCTAAACTTCTTCAACAGTTCTTTTACATATTTTGACTAAGATATGAACATCCCCTTGTCCAACTATGTAACTCACAATCCTAGAAAGAATTTCATTTCTCCAATCATACTCATCTCAAATTCACTCTTCATTTCATCAGGAAACTTCATACATAGACTATCATCTCCTCCAAAAATGATGTCATCAAAAAAACTTCTATAATTAATTCCTTATCATTATCTAATTTGATGTATAAGTTGCTATCAACAGTACCTTAAATAGTGAATCTAAGCTTCAGTAGGTATTTGTCTAATCTAGCATACCAGGCTCTGGGGCCTTGCTTAATTCCATATAGAGCTTTCTTCAACCTGCAAACCATATCTCTATTGTCTGTTAGCTAAAATCCATCTGGCTATTCAATGTACACTTTTTCTTCTAGTTCTCCATTCAGAAATGCAGACTTTATAGTTCTTGTGTGCAACACAAGCAAGAAATAGTCTAACAGCTTCAATCCTAGCGATAGGGGCAAAGGTTTCTTCAAAATCAACACCTTTCATTTGAGAATAGCCTTTACATACCAGTCTTGCTTTATTCCAAACCACTTCACCTTCTTCATTCAACTTGTTTCTATATACCCATTTAGTACCAATCACATTTTGGTCTTTAGGCCTTAGAACTAGTAGCCATGTGTCATTCATTTCAATCTATGTTAGCTCTTCCTTCATAGCTTTCAACTAGTGTTCACCTTGACAAGATTCAGTGACATTTTTAGGTTCAATCTTGGAGATTAGACAATATTCTTCTGCAATTTTTCTTCTAGTTTGCACTCCTTTTTTCTTATCTCCAATGATTTGATTTTTAGAATGATTTAGCTTTACATACCTTGGAGTTTTGGGACATTCTTGAACTCATGACTCTTTTAATTTTTCTTCTACACTTGCACTTGTCTATGCCTCCTGACTGACTTGATTTACTAGAAAAAAATGAGGTTGCTTCACCGGAACATATGGAACATATAGCACAATTTGATGTTGATTCTATGTTTGAAAATTCTTCCCTTGGATTGTAATGTTTTCATCTGAATCATAACTACAATATCTAGATGATTTGACAGAGTCCTCATCAACTCTGACATTTGCACTTTCAACCATCTTTCTTAGCCTTTTGTTATAGCAATGGTAGGCCTTTCTTTTAGTCGAGTAACCTAGGAAGATTCCTTCATTGCTTCTTGTATCAAATTTTCCTATATCATCATCTCTCCTGATATAACACTTTCTTCCAAAGATCTTAAAATACTTGATAGTAGGCTTGTGACCAACTTGAACCATAACTCATAAGGAGTCTTACCAAAATTACCATTAACATTTAACTGGTTAAAATTATACACAACCGTGCTTACCACTTTACTCCAGTATATCTGGGATACATTTCCTTCCATCATCATTGTTCTGGTGGCATCCAAAAAATTTATATTCTTTCTCTCAACAAAACCTTTTTGTTGAGGGATTCGAGAAGCAAATAATTGTCTTTTAATTCCATGCTCTTCACAATAAGAGTTGAATTCTTTGGAAATTAACTCACCACATTTATCAGATCTTAGGCACTTGATTTTTAGACCTTTCTCATTTTCGGCCATAGCCTTGAAACTTTTGAACTTCTCCAATGCTTCACATTTTTCTCTTAAAAAGGAAACCAAAACCATTCTAGAGTAATCATCAATAACCAACATAAAATACCTTTCTCCATGAATACTTCTGACTCTAGAGGGACCACAAAGGTTAGTTTGTAGCAGCTCTAGCAAATTATTTGAATGGAACTATTTGCTCCAGAAAGAGACTCTAGTTTGTTTACCCATATGACATTCCTTGCAGATTATATTAGCAGGCTTCACTAACCTAGGCAGATCTCTTACTACTTTAGTAGAACTTATCTTGATAATGTTGTCAAATTTTACATGACACAACCTCCTATGCCACAACCAAATTTCATCTACTTTCTCACAATTAAACAACTTCCACTAGCAATATTTAGATGAAAAATATTACCATTTGTTTGTTTTCCTATTGCAATCATATTCTTGGAACTCCTACGTATCTTGCATCTTCCATCTTTGAACTGAAGATCATATCCCTTGTGAACCATCTATCCAACACTCAAAATTTTTTGCTTCAGTCCTTCAACATAGAGGACATCATTAGTGTTATCCTTACCACCAAAGCAAATAGATCCTCTGCCATGAATCACACCAACATTGTTGTCTCCAAATATTACAACCCCACCGTCATAATTCTTTCAACTCACAAATTTACTTTTATCACCAATCATATGATGTGAGCATCCACTGTCAATGAGCAACTAGGTATGTGCAGGATCGTCATGGAAAAAACAAGCCCTTAAGTGGCAAAAAATTCAAAAAAATAATAGTTAGGAAAATTGATGTAAAATTTGAATAAGTTATCTATATTATTTCAAAAATATGTAAGAATAGAATCTATAGAAAATTGAATGTAGTTTCTAAAATACTAGGTTTCTTTAAAAAAAATAAAAATCTACTTGGTGAAAATTTGAAATTTCAATGTAGTAGTACTTAAATTTTAAGGAAAAAATAAGAGTAGGTGTCTATCTCAGAACCACAATAAAATGATAAATATTCTTTATAAGATTTTAGACATAAAGTAGAGAGGACTCATGTCTAGATGTGATGTTTTTTTGTAATTTTTTTCCAAGTAAATAATTAATTATGAATTTTTATTACAACTTTTAAAAGATATAAAAATCACATGTTTCTACCATAACTAGGTTCAAAACTTCATGAATGAATTTTTTTTAATCCTATAATATATGAAGCATAAAATGTGATGCATGTTTTGGATTCCAAACCATTTGAAAGCTATAAAGCGTTTTCAATTAGCCTATCAATTAGGACTTTAGTCATATATCAAATAGAAAATGAATAATAATAATTTATTAAATTAAAAGTAAAGAATAATTCATACTGGTGGAAAGATGAGAATCTCCTTTAAAAACCCTTTTCATTTCATCAAATTTTGGTAAAAAAAAAGTCGTTCGCCAAATACCCTACAAATACCCATCAAATTGCCACTTTTTGGCCCATCATGATCCTGTACGTACCCCACTCATCTTTTTCTTCAACTTGGGCTGCAAGAGCTTTTTCATCTTTAGTAAATTTAGTAGCCATAGGATTATCTTCAATCGTAGCAATGAAATCCTATTAATATTCTTTTCCATGTTATCTTTATCAGACTCATCCTCAATCACTGCTTCTTCAACAAAGTAGCATTTCTTTTGGAATCTATAATTTCTAGGCTTAGATATAAGAACTCTTTTAGGACATCTTGATCCAAAATGACCTATTTTACTGCATGAAAAACATTTAATAGTAAATACATCTTCATACATACCTTTTCCCCTCCCTTCTTGTTTCTCAACCAGTGCTTCCAATTCATCTACCTCTCTTTCTTTATCTTCAAGCTATTTTAGTTCTTCATCATACTTGGATATCTTTCTGGACCTATCTCTCGAACTATATCTTTGCGTGTTACTTACAAATATAGTAGCATTGAATGCAGATTCAATATTCAATGTAGATTCACTAAATTCACTTATTTCAAAAGTAGCAAGCTTCCCAATCAACATGTCTCTTGTCATCTTGTTTACTGATTTGAACTCTTGAATAGGATGAACCTTCATTTTTTATGAAGGATGCAAGGATCTAAGTACTTTAGCTATAATTTCATCCTCATCCACAAAACCACTACCACATTTAATACCCATCACTATTTCATTTACTCTTTGCATAAAGGAAGTGATATTTTCATCTTCAAATTCTCATACTTTCCTTTCAAGCTTTGTAGGTTAGCCATCTTCATCTAATCATCTCCTTCATACAAAGTTTTGAGTTTCGTTCAAATCTCATGAGTTGTCTACATACCCATCACATTAGCCATCTCCTAATATGTCAGAGCACTCACCAAAGCTTCAAAAACCCTAGTATTACTTTCAACATCTTTGATCTCATCAGTAGAAGAGGGACCATTCTCAGGAATAGTAAATGGATCTTTTGTAATCTTCCAGTAGACATCACCAATGCATGTAAGATGACATTGCATCCTAAATTTCCATATTGAGTAGTTAATGCCATCAAATCTTAGACTGTCCTTCTTGAATGTTGCCATCCTAGATCACCTCGAGCTTTTAGACTTCTTCAGAGGAATCTACTCTAATACCAATTGTTGGAAAAACAAGGAAAAACAATTGAGAGGGGGGATGAATAAGTTGTCTCAAAAGTTTAAACTCTTCCTACTTATCCTAACTTTAATCTTAGATCTGATGAATTAGAAATGAACCATAAACAATTAACACATTAGAGATACAAAGAACACCGATATTTTTTTTATGTGGAAACACTATCCGGGAAAAAACCACAGTGGATGTTAGTCCACAAGATTATACTCTATTAAAATTATAATGAGAAATAATAAGGGGAATGCACATGAATTTAGGCACAATTCCTAGAGCTCATTGCTCAAATACAAAAGGGTTTCACTATCCAATAGAATAGGATTAAAAATCTGGAGGTTATGAACTGAGAAAATAGCTTCTGCAGGAGCCTCAATATAGTTCCAATTAAGCTCAACACTCCTTCACACTTCACACAATCTTCTTCATACTCTACTTTGTAATCAAATGATATTCGCACATACACACACAGGAGCACTTGAAGCAACTTTTCAACTCACAACACCAATGAAAAAATCACTCTTAAATATCTGCTACATGATATTTCATCAATAAAGTAAGTTGGAAAAGAAAATAAAACATATTTGCAATGTTGGCCCAAATTTACAAATAAAATTTTAATATGAATCCACCAAGGTTAGCCACAACATAGTGGAGACCCAAATTTAAAACTTCAATGCAAAAATACTTCTATTAATTCTTCCTCGAACATCCACAACTTGCTACCACCATTATGTCGGCCAAGAACAAGAAACACTAAACATATAGAGAAAAATCTTCAACCATGAGCACACTGATCAATGTGGACATACCATAAAGATAAAGTACAACCTAGAAACACCCAAGAACACCAAGAAATAATAGAGATGCATCTGCAATAATTGAGATCAACATAATAACGCAATCTTCATTCAGGAATACTAATAGATACCACCAAAACATTGTCAGACCACAACACACTCAAAACTTCACACAGACCTTTGAAAATTCTGGTAGATGATCTGGATATACTAAAAAATAATCCTTTTAATCAACACCAACTCATCTTCAATGTACAAAAAAAAACACCTTCATGACCTACATAGTTGTAGTGGTAACCTAGAACACTTTCTTTTATAATTTTCTCAATATCCTCGACATATACAACCTCTAGTACACCAAATGCTAATAGTGTTGATGTTAATGACAACCACATATCAGAAACACATCCAACACATACATCATTTTCATACATGTTCTCTTCTGCCTATGTTTTTTTTCCATAGGATCTTGATCTCGTGGGCTTGACCATCCCTTGATCTTTGTCATTCTATACCATCCACATTGGTACACTTGGAGCCCTCTTAAATGTTTACTTTAGTGTGAGTTTGAAGCAAGTTCCAACTCTCAATAAAGTGGGGGAGAAATCTAGTGTAGAAAAAAGTATCTATTTTCACACTTAATTTGGGAATAATTAATATTAAACTGAGCCTAATGTTGCCTTGATTTAGTATTGTAATTCGTTTTACAATTTCACATTGTTTTTCATGCATTTGTTAACTAAATAGACCTATTTTTTCCTTAATTTAGTGATGTAGAGTGTATTTATTTACATATTTGCACTAATTTGTGTGCTCTCTTTCCTTTATGATCTCCAAATCATCATTAATATTCCCCTGAGACCCTTTATTATGCATCCCAAGTCTTATTTCAACCAAAATCCTAGCAAGTTCAAGAAACACATTTAATTTTCTAACCCTCCCACATTTCCTCATCCGGAAAAGCTTGGGTCACACCCATCCTCTACCTTGGGTGTACGAGTCCCCCTAGGTGGGACCCATACACCACCTTGGGCGTATGAGTCCTATTTGGCCACATTTTAGGGTTTTGAGTGGGAAATAAAGGTTTGCACTTTAAATTTTTTGAATATCAGCATTTGGAATCTAATAAACCATAAATGAGATTGAGTGCCTATATAACTAAGGTTTCAAATCATTATTTCGCAAATACAACCTAAGAATAATCAAACAATAGAGTCTCACCTAGATCTAGAGCCTTCAAGAGATATTTTCAACTATTCATGAGCATTCAAGAGTAGATTATCAAGAATTTTGTTGCATCAATTCAGCATTCAAGCATCATGTCAAGGTCTTCATGCATCATGTGTG
>VDFB02367054.1:0-19903 GCA_007258455.2 Sequoia sempervirens
TTAGAGTTTTTTCATCACCATCTCTCCTTCCTTGGGCGCATTTTGGGGGCTGAGCAGGATTTATCAATATTTGAAATTTCTCCATCCTTCAGCCAATCTTATCTTGGGCACATTTGACAGGGTGAGTATGAACTTCTTCAAACTTAGAAAATTTCTTAGCTTGCTTGCCGCTGATTTACTATATTTAGTAAGTCCTCTGATTTTCATATCTCTGAAGCTTGGATTGATCTGGAACTTGCACCACGAGATCCTCATGACCTAGGTGATCTGTTCACACTGTTGTCTGGAGTTGACTTACTATTTATGGCATGTTTCTGAAGGTGGTTTACTATTTATAGCAATTGCTTGATTTCGAGACTTCCACAACTCCGTTTGACTTGCAATTTGAATGACGTGACCCTCATCAGTAGATTTGCTTGTTCACACTGGCTCCTGATGTTGACTTACTATTTATAGCCCGTTTCAGAAGTGTCTTACTATAAATAGTAAGTGCTTCGATTGCCTTCAAATTTTACCAGTGGATAGCTTGAAAGATATTGATCGTAGTGGGATACATCGGTTTTCGAAAATTCTGGCATTTGGCCCCTCATTTTGGGTCCCGAAGCTGGAAACCCTAATTTGACTTGCATGTTGATCAAATGACCTCCATTTGACCTCAAATCTGTTGCACTTTGCTCTGTTCGTGATGCTGAGGTGCTGGGCAGCGACCGAAATGATCTTGCTAAAAATAGTAAGTTTCTGAAAAGTGATCATCTTGCCTTGCATGTCACATCACTGCGTAGCTCTTGAAAAACCTATAAAGAATAACCTGACATGCATCGAAAAGCCTTGCATGCAAACCCTAAAAATAGCCTCTGAAGATAGCTCCTAAAAAAAGTCTTGATCCTGGTTTGCATGTTATACCATTGTGAAGCTTTCGAAAAACCCACAAGGAATGTCTAGACATGCGTTGAAAATTCCAACATGCAAACCCTAAAAATAGCCTCCGAAGGCTGAGTTATGAAAGTTATTGTCTCATTTTGCATGTTATATCATCGCGTAGGTTTCTGAAAACCCAGAAATATTCTTTAGACATGCATTGAAAAACTTCGCATGTAAACCCTAAAAACAACTCCTGAAGGTGAACTTGCTAAAAATAGAAAGTTGTCTGTTCTGGCTCAAATTTTGCAGACAAGCAGTTTGACGTGCCTTGGATGCAGTGTAACGACTAGAACTTCGAAAGTGCTGAGAAAAATGTCCCAAATTAGGTACTTACTAAAAATAGTAAGTTGTTGGAATCCAATGAAATTTTGCTGGGCATCTGCTGGAAGCTTGTTGATCGCAATGCCAAACTCATATTTCAACTTATTCACTCCATTTGACTTCAAACTGGCCTGAAGACTCAAAACCCTAATTCCCAGACTTAGCCAAAATTTCACGGTTAAGCTCAAAGGCGGGCACATCCCCGAAAAGACAGATAGCAGAAAAGAGACAGAAAGAGAGAGAGAGAGAGAGAGAAAACCAAAGCCAAAAGACGAGGAACATAGCAAAAATTAGGGGGTCCCCATTTTGAATGGGGCGATGTGTGAAAAAGTCACAACAAGGACTAGAACTGCGTTATTGGAGAGAAAGTTCATAATCAGGCATGAAACATTCTTTATCTTCAATTTTGAATCTGATTGTTATATATCTATTTCTTTGCGTTTGCTGTGTGTGCAAAGGCTGAAGGTTATTTGCTAAACACAATTTAGTTTGTAGGGGAAAAAAGCTATTAAGAGAAATGTTTGCTTAATTGTGCATAAGAAGTGAATTTATGTGAAGGAATTAATGAGGAAGTTTTAGATGCATATTAGTGTGAAATTGCATATTTGTATTGTCTCCATATAAGAAGAATATGACTACAATAGTTACTATATACTAAGATTGAAATGAGGACAGGAGTCAAGTATACTCAGTCAGCTTAAAGTTATTAGGTTAACTGAGGTAAGCTTGAGAAACTCCTAGGATAAAGATTTCCAGTATAGGAGGGATTATGTGAATTACTTATGTTGATTCATTTCGAGTAGACTAGATTGTCGTAGGATAGTTTGGGATGATAGGTAATCCAATGAAGGACTAAACCTATGCGTAGTGTAAGATAGCCTTAAGTCAAATCGGCCCTGAGTAGTGTTTATGATAGATGACCTTCGATTCAGGTATTGAATGAGGAATACTTTGTAAGTGATGGTGGGAATACCTGACATAGATGTAGGTTAGTTGAGGACTACGTTTATGGAGTTCATTTGTAGTCATATATGCTAGTTGAGTTGGCAGAATATGAGTTCTAGTTGTGGCCAGGACTGCAACACTATACTCGGAGTTAGTAATGGTTAGGTACCTACCAATCTCTTCTTTGAGAGGAGAGTGCATCCTATCGAGGCAATAGGTGTGGGGGACCGCATTATGAGTCTGTGGTTGGCGGAAAAGCGCCCGAGTGATGTTTCTCCTCCAAAGCAAGCGGCCGATGCACCGAGATTTGAAAGGAAAGGAACCTGGACCGTCTTACTACTATTTGTTCAAAAGCTCTCGAGCTATGTATGTAATTGTTTTACTTTTGTACTCCGATTTATATTTGCAATGAAAATGGAATTCATGTGGAAATATATTGTAACTTGTATGCATTTATCAATGAAGAAAGGAAAGATTTTATTGTAATGCCTTTGTTACTTGTTAGCTTTATATGTTTGGAGTAAAATTGAATTTTTTTTAATTTACGCAAGGGATAGGTTGTTACAACAAATTTAATATGGGTACAATAAAATGGGTGTTGGGTATGACAGGTAATGCATCCTTTGATAGAAAAAACAATTATATCTTACAAAATATAAGGGCCGAAGCAAAACCCTTTTACCAAAGGGATTAAAATACAATTTTACACAAATTGACAAGTTCTTGTCAGAATTTGTCATTTGGATTAAATGTTGTGAATTAAATACATTCCACTTGAGCAAGATTTTAAGCCAAAACGACTCTACGGGAACACTAAAACAATTAAATCTTGAAATGTAAGTAAGCTGAAGCAAAATCCTTTTGGGGAAACTTTGACAATGGTATTTGACACAATCTTACAAAATTTCAGTAGATATCTCCTCCTAAATCAGAATTTATGGAATATATATATATATATATAGGCAAGCTGAAAAACATTGTAGTTATTTTAAATAGTTTAAAACTATAATAAAAATTTGGAAGCCCTAAATTTTATGAACTTAAAACTTATGATTTGGAACTTTGTATTAAAATGAAAAAAATGGTTGTTTGCTGCTCTCCTCACACAACCTTTGTATAAATGCTCAAATTAGAGGACCTCTCTAATCTCTTTGCTGATCATTGCTCTTTTGTGCTTCAATGTCATTCGCTCACGGATTTGAATATCCTTTGGAGCTGCACTATACCTAGCCCCTCACACCTTGTTCAATGGTTCTTTTAAATTTTTATTGGTCTTTCCAATTCAAGTTACAACACTCCAAATTCTTGACTCTGAGAGTTAGCTGACTTTTATTAGTTGTTTGCTAAGAAAAATGCTTCAACTCTTTTCTAGAAAATAGAATCTCCTCTCCGAGTCAAACACGTGTTATATCTTTTGTTTTGCTGAGCTTTCTGCACTTGCAACAACCTTCCTTAGTGCACAAAATTTACCAAAGTTAGAAATTGTTGTTAAGAGGTTCAATTCACAAAATAACTTGGGAAAGAACACACAACAAAATTATAAAATACACACCCTCCTTAAAGAAAACAACAGTCACATATACACTTTGTAAGCAAGCCATATGCTTTCCATAGGGAATGTAATGCTTTTTACACCGCATAAAGATCACAAAGCAATAGGCTGTAACAATTGCTAGAGAATGGAAGCACAACTAAATAAACATTGGCAGAAATGACTCTCAAGCTATTAAATTTCAAACACCTAGTTTTTACCTCTTTGGATACCATATGATAAAGCCAATTACACTTTAGTATATCTAATATTGAAACTTAAAGATAATTTATACAAGAAAATAGGATTGGTTATGATCCTATTTTCTAGGATCTACTCTTCTAGAATGGCTTATCACCCTAACCTTATCTAATTTTACATGGGTATTGATACAACTACTCAACAAATTGATGTAAAAGCATCTCTAGTCTACAAACAATCTTGTATCAACCAAAAAGAAGTTGCTTTCTTTCCCTTGTACTACAGGTTCTATTTGTGTGTTAAGAGTTAGAAAATGTGCTTTAATATGTTTGTTGGCGTAACAACTAACACCTCTGGAGTGCAAGTTGGTACAGACAGCTATGCACACTATGCTATGAGTGCTCTTCTAATTAGGAGGGGAAGCTCCTTCGTTGTGTTGACAAAAGTGCTTGAAAAGGGAAATAAACTAAACTATATCCTGTCTTTTTGTCTCAGTTTTAAGAGGTACAAGGCTTTCACGAAAACTCTATACGTTGCAGCTAAGTATTTTATGGTTTCACAAGACTTAACTACAACACACAAAACTAAGTAACTTAAACTATCCAATCCCCTCAAGAATTCAGAGCATGAGGAAACGGAGCGGGAATGATTATCTGACGATAAACCGAGTATAGACTCACAACGTGAAGGCAAGATGGCATGACTATCTGCTTGTCTGAATAGGCTTATTATTCACACCCATCACACGATAAACAAGTACAAATTCTCAACTTGAAGGCAAGGTGGCACATCTATCAACTCAATTTGAACAAGTTTATTGAACACAAAACATGAAGGATAGCCAACTAGGACAACAAATTGCATAGGCGAGACACACATACAATCTATGATCAAACTAGCCACTATATCTAAGGCAAGAATTCACCATCATAATTGCATGACACCCAAGTGGCATAACAATTCATCATAACAGTAAATACTCATGAATAGATACAAAACGAGCAATATTGAAGGCAAGGTAGGCACAACATATATTTCTCTCTCGTGCAAAATTTATGTACAAATGAGCAAAGCTCTTATTTATAGACATCAAAAGGTGTAGGGAACCCTAAAATCACCTTGAGTCAACTACAGTCTTGCAATGCATGCAAGATTTATTGCTAAACCCTAATAAAACAAACTTCTCTGATTAAATGAAGAGAAGCTACCATGATTACTTGACCATCTAATCTAAATGGACATGTACAAGCACACTGCGTCCTTGTAAACAAAGTTAAATTTGGGAATACACCATGGAGTTAAGCGTAAATCCTACATCTAACTCAAGTGTGCCAAAGAGAGAAATCCCGGAATAGACATGCATGAGATGGAGACGGTGAGTTAGCAGAAGATGGCATGAGTTTAGCTCCTGTGTAATGTCTATCTGAGAGGTAGAAGGCTGAGAGTCGCGGCTGTGATTTGAGGCAACCAGTCCCTCCAGCAAGTTGTGAATTGCATCAGCATCTAAAGGTCGTCACAATTCACTAGTTGTCAGCAACTTGAGCAATCTTGACAATCTTTGCACACTCAAACTAGCATTTCACTGATTGGTAACTTTGGCGGCTCCGTAACTGAAGTGACGACCATTATCTCTTCTACAGCTTGATGTCTTTGGCGCTTTTCCTTGCAATGAAAGAGTGTTGCATGGCCGAAGCTGGGGATTAGGCCCCTGAACCCTCTGAGTGTAGAAATGCAAGCCAGACTTGCTGCATATGCTTAAATTCCAGTAGGTATCCAACCCTCTAAGCGGAGACAATCCCATTTCTCTGAGCATGCAACCATGGACTTGAAGGTGACCACGCTGTCAACCCTTTAAGATACACTTATTTCGTCGGTCACCAGCTTTTCACAGTAGAATCATGAATTAAGATAAATTTAGTCTTGAATTGATGCAAGTATGCGCGCTTTAGAAAACTTCACTTTGTTCACTGTAAGCGGCTATATTAAGAGTTTTAAGTAAAAATTCCTTGTTGGAGACCAAAAATAGCCTATAGGAGAAGCGATTTTCATGAAAAATTAAGGATAATTTATCGAAAAAGATTCTAAGACAAGCTGGCGTCGGAAATCGAATTGTGGCTTCTACTCGACCATGCAAGGAATTTTGGTTAAGGAAAGGTGTCGACCCACCAAGGCTGATGCTCTGTACATCCCAAATTGAGACGTTACAATGTACCATTACTAGATAGAGTAAATGTGAATTCTGAAGGTAAATTAATGATGCTTGTACCTCGTTTTCAATATGAATGTTGTTTCATTTGATGTTATTCTTGGTGAAATACTGCATAAAGGAGAATATAAGGTTATTGATTTATGAATAATCTAACTTTTGAAATGTTTCATATATTCTGCTTTGTTTTGGAAACAAATAACTGGAATTTAATAGAAGTGACATGGCATGCGAGGCGGAGTTAAAATACCTCGGTGGGAGGAGAGATGCCGACAGGGGAGGGCAGTGGGTGGCAGGTAGTGGATGCACCAAGCGGACATACACACACACACAAACCTTAGAGGCATTGTAAGCTAAGTCCATTGCAGTTAAAAGGTGAAGTCATCACATGAGGCATAGTATCATTAGGAGTCGTAACTTCTTCTAAATGTCTAAATAAGTGATGCTTGTCAGTATAACCTTATATGGAGTAATGTTTCTTGTTAGAAATGGGTACGTGTATATGTATATATACATATGAATATGATATGTACTGGTATCCATAAGTGCATTCATATCGATACAACGTATTAGAGCAGATGGATATGCCATACGTGTGTGTCGGTAAAAGTGTATTTATGAATACTTATACGTAAAGAAGATATATAAGTATACGTCCTCACAACTAACCAGTTGTATGAGTATATTATAATAATATTACCTCGGAAATTACATATACACATATATTTACATATACATGAATACGTATAGTGAAAGTATGCAGACTGGCTCGCAGAATACGTACTTAAATGTATATACATGTATAGGTGTAAAGGTAAACATATTTATATATTTAATATTATAATAAAGTACATATATAATATAGTATTTACAAAATATAAATATGTATACGGGATTATTTAAATTATTAATTTAAATAATTATACATAAAAATATAATGTAAATTAAAACTATATTATATAAATATTTTAATATAATAAGAAATATATATATAAATATATTTATTAAAATTTAATGGAAAATCAAATAAAGTTTAATTAAGCATTTTAATGAATATTCATTTAGAGAAATGAAACCATATCACGATTTTGTGACATGAGATGTTTTTTCTCAAAAATGGATGTTTCATTCAAAAGTCGAAGATCAAATGTTATGACTTCAAATTTAAAACAAATGGAATTTAAATTAACATTTTATTCAATATAGAAGTGAGACTAAATCGCGAATTTAGGAATATGACGTTTTCTTTAAAATGGGTATCTCTTTTGAAAATCAAAATCAAATATCCTTGTTAATTCGCCAAGATCTAATATTTCTTTTAAAAAAACTATGAAAAGAGGAAATACGTTTTTAACTCAACCGTAAAAATGAAAGGGCGAATAAAACGCGTGAGAAAGCCGCGCGGGTCTGGTTCGCGCCTGGGCCGCAACTTGGTCTGCAAAATAACGCGTATATTGATCTTTGGCCACGAAAATAGCGACGAGGAAACATCATAAATCTTGAACTCTCATCTGGAACGAATTTTTCAAACTATTTGCTTGGAATTAACCTAAAAATCTGAAGACACCTTGAGCTGTCAATCCGCCATGTGAGAGTTGAAGAATTCTTAATTTGCTGGCAAAATAAGAAGTCGAATCACTATTTGAAGAGATGACTTAGGGTTTATGAACTCGCCAAGTGTCTTTTTGAGAAACTTTGGGCACTGGTTGTCAATCCGCATGCCTCAATAAGAGGAAATCCGTTGCACTTTGGGCCTATAAATGGACGCCCAGCCATTCAATGTTGGGGACTTGAAGAATCCGAGTTTATCTTTTTAGTTAGCTTCCATAATCTATCTCTGTTTGAGCTGTGAGTAAACTTTATTAATGCTGAGAGAAACCTTACACATTTTCTGAGAACAGTATGATACCAATTGCTGAGAGACATCCCCTGTTATTTTCTTCATCACTTGTAAGTTCACAATAAGAAGTTAAGATTACTTTCAGCTATTGAAAGTGATTAATTTCTGAGGAAGAATTTGAGAATGGTCTGAGAGTGCTGAAAGTCTTTTGTTCAAGATTTTAGAAGCTGTAAACCCATTCAAGGTCATCCCTTAAAGGAAAAGACGAATACCAGGCATGTTTCATTCTTCATGTTGTTAAGCATACTTCTTGTTATATAACTAAAAGAATAAAATGCTGAATGTACACATTAGGGAATTGCATTGAGTTCAATACTTCAGTTAAGATAAACAAAGAAATGATTCTATGTTGTATCATGTAAGTAAATTACTTAAAAGAAAGGCTAATGCATGTTCTAATCTATTGAAGAGTAAATTATATTAATTGGTAGACGGATGTACTGATCTATTGAAGAGTAAATTATATTAATTGGTAGACGGATGTACTGATCTATTGAAGAGTAAATTATATTAATTGGTAGACGGATTTACTGATCTGTTGAAGAGTAATTTGCATTATTGACTCCATATAAGGAGTGTATGTTTGAATATAGCTCTTTAAATACTAAGGAATGAAATGAGGGTATTTAATAAGTTACCGATCACAACTAGTTGAAGATTAACTTAGTCAAGTTATTAAAAGCTCCTAGGATGAGAAAGTCCCGTATAACGGAGTTAGTTGTGAGTACTTGTTAAATTGTTCTCCATTCTAGTAGTTAGATTGTTGTAGAGGTAGGACTTACCCAGATAGACCAACTCACAGCGTAGGAGTAGGATAGTCTCAAGTCTCAAGTTAGACACAGCTGTGAGATAGCTATGTATGACAGGCTGCATTGTTCTTTGTTGGGCGTAACCTTTAGCCAAAGTAGTGCTAAGGAACCATTTGGTTATTTGTACTGCTGGGTTACCGTGATCTCGAATTTACATCTGGATTTGAGTAGTACGTTGCGCAGAAGCTAGTTTGGGATCCGCGACACTATATCCGATTTAGTGAGATGCGTTGAGTTACCCAACCAATCTCTTTAACCGGAAGGGAGGGCGTTCGTTTGCAAGGAAATGATGCGTGGGGACACTTGTCTCTAGAGTCCGTGGTTAGGCGGAGAAAGTGATGTTTTCTCTCCTCGGTAGTGGCCGTGTAAGATTTACAGAAAAGGGCGGATTCCTGGACCTTCTTACCTACTATTTGTTCCTAAAGCTCTCATTGGGCTTCATCAATGGATTAAAGTCACGTATTCTTTGGCTGTATATGGCATGAAATTATTATATTATAATGGAATCTTTTATTTGTATATTAATGCTTAATTTATTTATTTTTATCTATAAAGAAAAGAAAAATTCTATTACGTGACACTTGATTAACACGTTTACATGCTTGAGGATGTGAATTCATAAGAAATTTTAATTTCACAGAATTAAGGTACATTACATACTCACGGAGTAAATTTTCACGAAAATTACCGGCACATGGGTTTTCTCGAGGAGGCTAATGCAGAATCAACTTGAGGATGAGATTTGTTTTGTCAAAATCCTGCCAATTCTTGAACATGGGAAATAATTTAAGATGAGAAATTAGAAGGGAGATTTAAAGGCAGAAGAGTAAGAGGTTTTGATACGCTTTCTTAAATTAAAGTAAATCCTCTATGAAATCTGCTGATGAATCTTGGATTTGTACTTGTAAAAGAATGTTTTTGATGCCTTTGCCATTGATTGCTGATGAAAATTCGCCCAACTCTGAAAAGAATTCACCCCTGCTCAAGCTGGATGAACGAAATGATGAACGCTATGCTTGCACAAATAGAGAAAAATCACACCATAAAAGCATGATTGCAAGATTTAAAAACCCTGACTGTGAAAAGAATTATCTGATTGGACCCCCTCTAGTTGAACTGACATTGACTCGGAGTCCCGGATTAAAATAATAATAAAAATATTCATCTTGCCCTTACATGCGAATTTGAGTTTCATCATTAAAAAGGCACCAATAATAAATTATTGAAGAAAATCGCCATTTAATGCCTTAGCATGCAAAATAAATATTAAATATTATTTTTAATCATTTAGCAAAAAAAAACATAGCATCTGGATGCACTCAACAAACTTCACTAATTCCGAAAAGTCCTCATTTGACCCTCCAGGCGTGTCCATTTGCACTAGTTATGAGATTTTTTGCTAACTTCCTACTTTATAGCTGACTGCAAAGTTACAGTCGCCCCTGTTCAGCTCTGATTTCCGGGTGACTGAGTGATGCTGAGACCAAGCTAAGATATCCACCGCGAAGCCTGCAGAGCAAGGATGAAATGACTGCTGGGAATTGCAACTACCAAAATCAATGTTTGACACCCCAAAAAATTAGGCGCCTTTGATTAAATTGATTTTCAGGCACTAGACTTAGTCATTTCTCCATTCTGCCATCTGACGCCTTAAACTGCCGCTGACGATGAACCCTGCTGACTGGATGGTGAGCTCACTCATGACTAGAAGTATTCTGCATCCAACGACTGTATGGAAGGCACCAAAGGATTGCATTAAGGACCCCAAAGGAAAATCACCCTTGGCCTGTGAAGGCTCAAACATCATTTTGTCAAAAGTGTGACTTTCAACCAGATGACCTTGGATATCGAGAGCTGGAGTGCTCCGATTCGCGCACCGTCTATCTTATTGCGTAGCTAGAACAACTTATAAGAGATGTCTCTGGAGGTGACGAAGCGAGAAAACTGCTTCTAAGGCCTCAAAGAGACGATAGTCTTTTCTTTTTAAAATATACGCTCCATACTTGGCCATTTTCTGGACGTTTTCAATTTCTCAACATTCTACAAAGACCTCGCACGTACAAGTGTTTGCCAAATCCCGCACGCTGACAGCTGGGCTCGTTGAACAGCTGGAGTAATTCCTCACAAGTTTCGTGAAGACTTCGAAAGCTAAAAACTCCATCTGACAAGCCTAAAGGCTGGGCGCCCTTGGCCTACAGAAGTACAGGCGAAAATACCACATTTCTCCACCCTTTGATTTACGTGCTTGGTAAAATCTCTGCCACGATCACTTGAAATGTCGGATTGACTGGCTAACTGGCGTACTGCGAATCTAGACTAGATTAGCACAGATCTCAGGAAGACCTTATCTGTAAATACCATCATCTGATGGGTCATATTCAAGGTCGCCCCTGGGCTACAAGGGCTTAGATTTGCAAACTGACTACCTTTTGTGATATGCATCCACTTCGTAACCTCAGATTTTAAATGTTATGTGACTTTTTCCTCTTGAGAGAAGAGAAACTATGAAATAACCCTTTAGAATTAAAAGGGAGATAGAAAATAAGGATATTATGATCCTTTGGTTAAAAGAGAGTTAATAAAGAATATGTATAAACACTCTTTAAAAAGGGGAAGAATAATTATTTATTTAAATAATTATTAAAAGACAACCTTTGTGAAAGAGTGATGGTTTGCAAACCACCCGTTAAAGCTTATATAAAGCATTTATGTGAGACTTGGAAAGGGGCATGGAGAATATTCAAGGAGAGAAGAGAAAAAGGAAAAGAGAAATTCAGAGGGCACGAAGGAGTGAAGGTTAGGGTCATTGGCTGGTATTGAGGCATTTGGAGAAGGGGCACACAATGTGTGTCCAATTTGGGGTACATCGTACACCCAAGAGTGTCCTGGCCAGGGTTGTGTTATATATGTTGTGAAAGCAGGTTGGGTTTTGTGTGAGAATTGGTTTCCTCCGGGGGTGCTTCCTTGCCGTGGAGAGCCTGGACTTGTAACCATTCCTCTGAGTGTCGGATAGCAACCTCTCTGTGATTTTCAGATAAGTATTGAAAACCCTTGATTCAACAATATTGGGAATATTGTTTATATGATTTTGGTGTTAACATGATTAATCTATGTGGAGGTGTTATTCCATTTATTATGTTAATTATTTAATTGTCACATGTTTGTAATTTACATTAATTATTCACATTTATTTTGATCATTGCATATTATGAATTATATTAACTCTAATATTTATTATATTAAATCTGCTGCAAATACTTAATAACTATAAGAGGAAAAACGACATTACATTAAATGTCACTAAATTGGACGCTACACAAAAGGTGGTCAGCCCACACTGCATACATTTTTATTTGATTATTTTGGGTGCCAAACTTAGATTCATGGGTCGACCCTTACCTTTGACATCAATGACAATAATTATTCCAACACATACAAACCCATCTCTCATGAGATTGGATGGTCCACTTAGCACTCATTGCATCTAGGTGATGGTTACAAGGGTGAAGTATTAGGAGTTCCGAGGTCATCCATCCTAGTACTACTTTGATTCAAGGGTGCTTAACCATGGAGTTTCCACCAAGATCAGGCCCACTTAGCTTGCTACCCCATTTGCAAAAGCTTTAGCAAGTGTTGTGCCTTATAAACCATTCATTCTATAGCCTCTTTAGCTCATCCATTAGCAGGTAAGAGGTATTTTCTATAGTTTGTCAAAATTATCATATTTATATTAGGATTCAATTGCATAGTTTCTAAGTCAAACTCATTGACCCCGTATTTCATGAATAGTGGATAACATGAACTCATCTAGCATGAGACTGAATGGTCTAATTAGCACTTATTGCATCTAGGTGGTGCATATTGGGGTGAAGCATCGAGACTTCTCGAGAGGTCACTGTAATATAGGGGGATTCACTACTCACGAGTTCTCTTCATTGGTATCATGGGGTACCTGAGTGGAACAACAACAAAGAGTTTCAAATCCCGAGGAAAGAAGCGGATTCACGAAAATTCTCTAGACAAACTGACAAGTTCTCGGCCAAAGGACGACAGCGCAGGAAATGGATGACAGCGCGGCGCGTTGTAGTCCCGGAGGTGCGCTGGTGTCTCGTATGGACCAGAGACCGAGTCTATCACAGAAAATGCCTAGATGACTACTAGCAAATAGATTACTAAGAACTGACAAAATGCGACAAAGTAGTAGAACTGAAGTAAAGTAGAGAATAGATGACAAAGATAAGGAGAAGAAAGGAAGGGAATGCCTAGCGATGCAAATGATGAAGTTTCCCAAGCTCATAAGGTGTCTTCAATACACACGCACACAAGAGGAAGAGATAAATTGTTGGTGGTTGTATAGGGCTGCCTCGGTCCGGACCCGTTTTGGTATTCCCACCTCCCGCAGTGACCCGGATAGGTAGAGAAGAAAGTAAGAGAAAAATTAAAAGCACTAAAAAGCACTACAAAAGCGGTGTTATGCTACTCCACCAAGTAATAGAGGAGAGGGTGAAAACACACCACCTCCACCAAGAGCAATCAAGGCTAAAGGGGAAAATGAGAGGAAGTCAAGCCTTTGTTGCAATGGTTTTTTGTTCCACACTTGCTCTATTGAAGTGGTGGAGTGTTGGTGTTGTTGCTATGAAGTGTAAAGTGTTTGGAGATTGAAGAGATGGTGAAGAAGTTGCTTAGAGCTTGAGAAGAGCTTGTGAATCTTGTGAATGAAGTGAAGAAGTCCCTAGAAGATGTGAAGGGATGTGTAGAAGATGGTAGAAGATGGTAGAAGATGAAATGCATATGGAAGGGGTGGTGAAGGGGGAGATGAAAGCAGCCATGTCCAGATTGGAGTTTAGCTGGGGGCATTACCCGGCTCCCAGTAGAGAAGAGTAGCGCCTGTGAGGTTCGGCCGTAGAATCCGCCCGAGGGGCGTAAGTGCACCAGCGGGCATCAGAAATGACCTCCTGAAATGCTCAAAGCAGTGCCAAGTGTGATGCAAGCGTGGGCTTAGGTGGAATTAAGCCTCAGAACTTGGTTTTCTAAAAGTGGATAAGAACCCAAAGAGAGTTGCAAAGGGGATACAGAATTACTCTTATCACGTTTGCACCCACTTGCATGAACCACGAGCACTAATGATGCTTTCGACAAAATAAAATCAAGAAGAGTAGGGTTAAGCGTATAAATTTGAATGTCAGTGAGGCTAACGATAAAGCAGACTTAAGAGTCACGAGGTCAAAAAGAGGACTTAAGTAGTTCAACAAAACTATGAAATTTTGAAGAACTAATATACTCAGGATGAAGAAAATTTAGATCTTCGATCCGGTATATGCAAGAGATAAGAGAGAGATGAACAAAGCGCATGGTGAAAGCAAAACCCGTTCAGGAGTAGAACCCACACCACAAAGCAAGCGTGTGATAAAAGCAAGCCAGCGAGGGAGGAGAACCCATATATATCACAAAGGTGATAAAAGCAAATCCTTCTTGAGGAGGAGCAGAGTATCACCGTAGCGTGGTGAGAAAAACCCACTCGGGGTAGAGACACGCATCACAAAGAGGTGATAAAAGCAAACCACAGGGGAGGAGAGCCCATATCACCAAAAGCATGGGTGAAAGCAAAACCGGCTCAAGTGGGAACCAGCACCACAAAGGGTGATACAAAGAAATGACCCGGCTCGGGGAGGAGGCAGTATCACCAAGTAAAGTGATAAGGCGTGTGGTGAAAGCAAAACACCTTTCGAGTGGGAACCCGCACCACAAAGGGTAATAAAGCAAACCCGTTTCGAGAGGAGGAACTGTATCCTGCAAAGTGCGTGGTGAAAGTAAAATCTGTAGGAATTAGAGACCAGCACCACAAAGGGTGATAAAGCAAACCCAGCTCGAGGGAGGAAACCCGTGTATCACCAGGCCAAGAATGTAAAGGAGCTCTATAGGTTCTCGGTCCTGCAGAGCAAGTAAGCAAACAGTCATGTAGACCATCGTCAGGTTGGAAGGATTTCAAAGGGGTCCCTCGGGAACCCTTCAAAAGGAAGAGGGGTCCACTCAAGGGACACGCAATATGAAAAGCGAGGTCTAGTCAGGCTGCCCCTAAGCTAGATGTGAAAGAATCCAAAGACTTTCAAAAGGGGTCCCTCGGGGACCCTTCAAAAGGAAGAGGGGTCCTCTCAAGGGACGCTTCAGTTGAAAGACATAGAGAGAGAGAGGGTCCTTAAGAAGGACACACATCTCCAGAATGAGTTATCGTTGCCCCCAACATACAGGGGAGGAGAACCACACTTAGCATGCAGGATAGAGGTAAAACTCAATATCACTTGTCATGTGAAGAAAAGGTAGGTGCATCAATCAAATGGGAGTTTGATGGCACCTGAATCATAAAGATGTATTTTATCTTTCAAGGCCTTACATTCGCTAGTGGAATGGCTAGGCACTCGATGGTATGCACAGAAAGAATGTTTTTCTTCATCATGTTTATGAAATTTCTTGCACGTAGGAGAAGGAAGAGTAATTAAGCGAGCTTTTAGAAGCTGCAACAAAATATGCTCTTGCTCAGATAAAGGATGAGGAGTAGGAAGCGAGCCTTTCTCTTGTGGAGAAAGGTTTGACTACTCACAAGAAGAAGGCGGCACGAAGATAGAAGACAAAGGAGGATATATCAATCCACGAGAACGGGGTTTAGTGGAATTCATGTCACCATTCAATTGTGGTTTCCATTTAGATTGTTCATTCGAGCAACCAAGCCCTAGATTATGCTTACGAGGCGCGAATTCTATAGGGACTTGAATGCCTTGTTTGTTACACTCACAACCTTTACGCTCATAGCCATATTTAGAAACAAGCTTAAAGCCAGGGCCATAACGTGTTTGTAGATCTTGAAAAGGAGGATCCTCATAAAGAGCGTTGTCCCAACAACGGGGATCACACTCCATGAGATCGCCATCATCTTTCTTGACAGGACTACCAACATCAACCTCCTTAACATAAGTGTGATCGTCTTCCTTAGAAGGAGGATCAACACCAAGAACATTACAATTTACCCCACGATACAAAAGAGTAAGCATCTTCGATAGCGGGTGCGGATGATGTTATCGGAAGGTCTAAGCAGATCGGGTCGACTTTATATTCCTAATTGAAGGAGTCTGTAAAGTCTAAGGAACCCCATTTATCACCGAGACACGCATTCCTTTGAGGGGCAGTAGGAGCAGACTGAAGCAAATCTCACAGTGAGATCTTATCCGGAGTAGCCCGAGGTTGCTCGACAAGATCGTAACTACTAGGTGCTTTAGTCGTAGGTTTGGGAGCTAAAGGAAGATTTGGTTGTTTACTCATATTGTTCTTGTAAACATGGGCTACTACTCTGTAAGAGGGAGTTGTAGAATGATCAGGAGAACCACCATCAAATGGAACACCATCTATAGAACAAATCCTTTTAGAAGAAGGACTAGCTAGAGTCACATGAATGATTGGTCTCTTAGGCCTTTGAGGGGCAACAGAGACATAGATTGCATGTACAGACTCATCACAACTAGTAGAATAATTATTTGAATTCATATTCTCAACATCGATCCAAATAGGATCAAATGTGGAATAATTATTTGAAGAAACATTCTCAACATCGATCCAGGGAGAATTAGATGTGGAAGGAGGTTCATCATTCGCTGATGCATCATCTCTAGAAGAGAATGCATTGGAATGGAAGAGAAGGTAGAGTAACATTAAGGAAAGTATCAATGATTTCATCTTCTTGCAACAAAATATCCTCTGAAGCAAGAGGACATTCGTGAGAAGGATCAAAGATACTGAGTGACATGGGAAAAGCCAAGTCACCATTGCATGCATGAAATGGAATATCATTAACATTTTGAACAAAATTGGATACAAAACTAATAAAAGAAGATATTAAATCCATTACAATTTTCTTCGGTATTTTCTAGGTTCTAGTAATTTGCGTTTTCAAAGGTCTCTGGAGCAGAATTTGGGATCGGAAATTGCGTCGGTCCCTAAAATTCAACTATCAAAGGCATTGGTATTTTAGGGACAAAACAAGTTCTCTAGGAGACCTTTCCAACGGTGCAAACGGTTCTAAATTTCGAGCACCGAGTCAAAAGTTATGACCCTGCCAAGTAGGGGTAAAGAAATTCCTAGTTTTTCGAAGAACACTGTTCTTCACATCGGGTTCACCAAAATGTAATATAGGGGGATTCACTACTCACGAGTTCTCTTCATTCAGAGAGCCTCACGGGGCGAACTTCCCCATACTACCTCAATGGAACAACAACGAGAGTTTCAAAATCAGAAAGAGCATGTCACGAAAATTCTCTGGACAAATTGACAAGTTCTCGGCCAAAGGACAACAGCGCGGCATGCTGGAGTCTTCGAGGCGCGTTGGTGTCTCGTACGGACCAGAGACCGAGTCTATCACAAAAAATGCCTAGACAACTGCTAGCAAACAGATTACTAAGAACTGACAGAATGCGACAAAGTAGTAGAACTGAAGTAAAGTAAAGAATAGATGACAAAGATAAGGAGAAGAAAGGAAGGGAATACTTACAACCGTGCGAATGATGAAGTTTCCAGCTCGTGGGTGTCTTCAATACCTGCACACAAGAGGAAGAGAGAAATTGTTGGGTGGCTGTATAGGGACTTGCCTTAGTCAGACCCCGTTTTGGTGTTCCCACCTCCACGGACAGCCAGATAGGTAGAGAGAAAAGTAGAAATGAAGAAGCACTAAAGCACTACAAAACAGTGTTATGCTACTCAACCAAGTAATAGAGGAGAGGAGTGAAATCTTACCACCTCCACCAAGAGCACTCAAGGCTAATGGGGGAGAAAATGAGAGAAACTCAAGCCTCTGCTGCAATGGTGTTTCGTTCCACACTTGCTTTATTGAAGTGGTGGGAGTGTTGATGTTGCTGTTATGAAGTGTAAAGTGTTTGGAGATTGAAGGGATGGTGAAGAAGCTGCTTGGAGCTTGTGAAGAGATTGTGAAGCTTGTGAATGAAGTGAGGAAGCTCTTAGAAGATGTGAAGAGATGTGTAGAAGATGGTAGAAGATGGTAGAAGATGAAATGCATATGGAAGGGGTGAATTTGAAGGGGAGATGAAGAAAACGGTCATATTTAGGTCGATCGGCCAAAAGGGGCGTTACAACTTGACTCCCAATGAGAAGAGTAACGCCTTTGCAAGTTCAGCCGCAGGAATCTGCCAGGGACGTCTGTGCGCCGCGCGGGCGTCCCCTACAGAAACACCTCCACCGATGCTCAAAATAGGCCAAGTGTGATGCAAGCAGCGGGCTTAGGTGTAAATCTTGGTTTTCTAAAGTGGATAAGGGCAAGAAAGGGATTTGCATAGGGGATGCAAATTCACTCTTATATAGTCACCCATCCTAGTACTACTCTGGCTCAAGCATGCTGAACCATGGAGTGTCCCCCAAAATCAAATGCACTTAGCTTGCTAACACATTTTCTCAGGCATGCTTGACCATCGTTCATAAGGCACAACACTTGCTAGGGGTTTTGTTAATGGGATATCAAGCTAAGAGGGCTTGGTCTTGGGGGAAACTCCATGGTTAAGCATGCTTGAGTTGGAGTAATATTGGGATGGGTGACCTCTAGGGAAGTCCTGATGCTTCACTCTTGTGAGCATCACCTAGATGCAATGAATGCCAAGTGTGGACCATTCATTCTCATGAAAGATGGGTTTGTATGAATCACTACTCATAAAAGATGGGTCAATCAGTTTAACTCAGAAACTACTCATTTGAATCCTGATATAAATATCCTAATATTATGGCTTTTCACTCTACACTCCCTTCAAGTCCATCAGATGAATTTTCTCTATTACATTAATTACAATGATGTCATGAGGCATTTTTGGTATGTACAATTTAAACTCTGTAGTAGCTGAGGTAAGTGACCTTAAAATGGTCTGATTTTTAAATTTGATAGAGATCATCTTATGGGAACAAATTTAAATGAAATAATGGTTATAGTAAGTTTAGTTGTGATTTTTAATCTCATGCATATACCTCAGGCCTGCATAGTGGCTTTTTATGAATAAGAATTAGCAATGAAAAATATGACTGTAAAGCAGATAGCTTGTGTTGAATTATCACATGTTTTTATCATTCATCTATAAAGTGCGCTCTGGATTAGATTATTTTTCCATGTTTTGTAACCTCTTTTTGCAATTGAAATTTTTGGTATCTCTTTTTGACATTTTGTTTGATGTTTATTGTTTTTAATTTGGTTCAAGCTACACACGTGGTATTTCAAAAGAATGGACATCATTTCACAGCTGCAGGAGCAGGTTGGTATAATTGCAGGGATTACCTTCAATACTGTTGGTACACTGCAGAGAGATGCTCCACCAGTGCAATTATCTCCAAATTATCCTGAGCCACAGTCCAACTCAACAGAAGATCCAGCTGTAGTGGCAGATCAACCAAAGTCCATGTCTGTTGCTTTAATAGATGCAGCGAAACAGGTGAACTTTTGTTACGATTTGTGAATATGTGGAAACCAAAATGATTGCTATGCAAAAGTGAAGATCTGAACCTTGAGGTTTACCATTCTATGCAGTTGGGCATCTGAATGCCTTTTGCTTCCTTAGAAATAAGGATCATGATATTTGCTGTTTTTTTCCATTGATATTTCTTTATTGTGCTTTGCAAGACATTGCTAAAGGAGTAGAGTAATTTTTCATTCTATACCTGTTTATAATGAATGTCATCAAGAGAACATTGAAACACGCTATCATGAAAAGTGTTTCTGCAATCGGTAGTCTATCTTGTCAGTGCACTTGTGCTACTTGTTCTGTTCTCCCCAAGAAATTCCCTTATTCATTTGTCTCACATTTTGATTGAACTAAACATTGCAGTGAGAAGTTTCTGAATCTAAGTATCTATCATAGTTTATTTTTATGCAATTGATGTGAGTTCAAGCATGGTTTCTAATTCTGATTCCTTGTTTGTCAAGTTTGTAGGCTGTTCTTGTTATTCTAAAATTTATTATGCAAATTTGGAAAGGATACTACCAAAAATTTTGTCTCATAATTGCTATGAGCCAGTTCTCATTACTCTCTTCA
>VDFB02367055.1:0-29306 GCA_007258455.2 Sequoia sempervirens
AAAACCCTAATATTTGTCTCAAAACCCTAATATTTACCCCAAAAAAAACCTGAAAAACCGAAAGCTAGTCATTCACTTGAGCAGATTATGTTCAAATTTTATTAACTTACCTTTGAATATCGAATTGTTCACTGTGCGCCTTTGTTCTCCTTTGCACCAGAAACCATTAAATGGCCAGAAAGTAGTTTAGACTTGTGTGCTAATGGTTGTAGATGCAATCATTAAAAAAAACACACATTTCGCTAGTCAGATAGTTTTGAATGGAAAAAGCTCGATGGCGGTGCGGGGCCCTATACTTTGTCCTATATTCCTGATTACACCACGTTACTTATTACTTAAAACATCCTCCATGTAATAGTGTCAACAGAAAACATTTATTTATAAGGTTTTGGTGTACACGGGATAAATGGTGTAATTATATAATCAACGCCGAGATATATCAACTTGTAGGAATCCACATTGTCTTTATATTTATATATATTTTTATTTTCAACAGACGCAACTTTAGAATGAATTAAATTTATAGAAATGATAATTTTATTAAATCAATAAGTATATTGTTTACATCAAATATTTTCTAAGGCTTTGAGTCTATTTTCTTCTGCTTTTCTCCTTGCGATTTGCTTTCCCTTTTTTAGTTTTTCATATCTGTCATAGTTGAATGTTGGCTTGATTCTTAGTCCCTGTAAAGACATAACATGAGAAATTGCCACAAATGTCAAGCCTATTCTTTCTATTGGTCCAATATCAATAGTGGCTTTTTCAAGAGTTAAACCCTGTGATTTGTGTATTGTTAAAGCCCAAGCCAATCGTAATGGTATTTGTATTGAGCTACCCATTTGTATTGGTGTGATTGGAACTGTAGGTGGATATCGATTATCAAATGGGATTCCTGACTAACTTTGAAATGGAACCAATACATATGTTGGTGGTTATGGTGGTCTTGTTCCAGGTCTATATACAATATCTTGAACATATCTTAGAGCTCCATTTACAAGGCCTGCTTCTATCCATAGGTTCGATGTTAGCACAACCCTTGCATTTTGACTCAATAATAACTGAAGATCAAGTTCATCATCTGTAACTCCTTCTATTCCACATACATTTCCTATTTTTGTTGTAATGCTACGTGCTACTAGATTTTTCAATGCATATAATTTTTTCTTGTTATGGTTGTGCACATTATCATTTGTTGAAAACAAATGAACATTATTGTCAAAATCTTGATTGGTTATTGCATCTAATGTTGCATTAGATCTTGTCATTAGCAATGTCCAATAATCCATTGTAGGGTTTGCATCTCTAAGATTTGTTAACAGCAAACGAAATCTTTCTTGGTCACTATTTAGTCCATCTTGTCTGAAAATGAGATCTAAAGTAATGACAATTTTGAATTCCTCCCACAGTAATTTGCTTCGTCTTTTGCTTTCATATGGTGGTTTGTCATTAACTGGAGGTAATTGTTCGAGATCTCTAACCAAGATCATAGATATTCCTTGATGTACAATGAATAAATAATAAATTGAAATGTATATCTTATACATGTACATGTGAAATAAATGTGCAATAAATTTGTTAAAATAAAAAAAAATGTATGATGCTAATTTTTGAATTAAACACATACCTACAAAGGTTTGATTTGCATTTTGAGGAAAATCTTGACGGAGTCGAGAATCTATGTTCTCAAGCAATCTTTCACCAAGAAAACTCATTTCATCGATTAATATGTATCTGATATGTGCTATTTCCTCTTGGAAACTTGTTAATCTTGCACCTTCCAGTTCTTTGAATTCTCTTATTGGAATTCTCAATTTAGAATGTATAGTTGTTGCTCCTATATTGAATGGTGCAACTCCAGTTGGTGCTAGTAAAAGTAAGGGAGATTGATGTGGCATTGAAACATTCTGAAGCAGTTCACTTATGGTGCCTATCACATATGATTTACATGTTCCCATTGTCCCTTGAATTATCATTAACAATGGAGAATTATTTTGATTTTTGTGGTAGTGTGAAATGATAATGTTAACTGCTTTTCCTTGTTTACTATTGAGCTTTTCATAGTTGAAAGATTGTGGTATATCATCATGAATCAACATACCATTTATTTTCATAGTGGTAGCAAAATTGATTGCTTCATTTGTGTATTGTTCACTTTGAAACCCATGAGACCAATTTGTTTGTTTATCTATATCTCTCCTACCCAACATATCTATTTCTGAAATTTGCATAATTTCACCATGATGAAGTCTAGATATAATTTCCCATTCATGCTCTCTAGTATTTTGTTGGAGAATGTCATTGTCTTCAATATCAGAATCATTCATGTTCTCAATATTTCCATTAACTATTGTTTGTTGCACATGCCATGCATTATAACTGAAGCTCTCTTAGTTTGATATAATGGATTCATTGTTGTGACCAATATCTATTTGAATGTGATGAAATGGTTTGTAAAGTAACAGTTCTGAGAAGCAAAATTCAAACCATTTATTTGATTCGTGTGCAAGAATAGATTGAAATATCGAAAACACTCTTACAATGGCTCCTTTTTTCTTACATTCCATTTATTTTATCCTTTTTTTGTAGGATTACATATCCATAATTTTGCAGCGCCTATAAGTGGCACATCTTCCATAGTAAGAGGTCTATTTTTATATGCATCAATGAAAGATGTTGTTTCTTTAGTGTTGTTTTCATCAGTTACAAGTACACGTTTTGTAGAAACATTTAGGTTGACAAATTTTCTACTACTTTCCACCAATGAAAGCTCTAAGAGCATGTGATTTGTTTCTTGAGCTCATATATCCCTTTCTATAATTGTTTCAGTTAGGAGCTTTTTATAAGCTTTTGTAGCTAAATCATTTACATTTTCTAAATTTGCAAGATGCATTAACATTTGTTGGTATGTTTCAGAACTTTTCTCTGCTTTTGCTACATACTTTGCAATATATTTTATTACAGCATTTTTTGAAAAAATAGGTTGCCAACCTATATTTTCTCTCCACTATTGTAATATGTAGCGATTGTGAGAGTTAAGTCTATCATCGCTCCTTGCAGGATTAAATTTTTTTTCACCTGTTTGTATATCTTCGTATAATTTAGATCCTTCTAAATTTAATGGCCATGGAGCATTATACCTATAAAGCATATAATTGATATTAACTTATTTATATTTCTTACATTAGAAGAACATGTGTTTATAACTCGATTAATAGTGCTTATTGAAATGTTTTCCTGCAAACCATTCTTCCTGCTCTTTTATGTAGGCATGCACCTTCACTACAGATTGTATGCCTTTCTATAGTGTTTGCAATTTCCTCATAGTCTTTATTGATATCTGAATCAACAATTTCTCTAGTGTTCTTAAGGCATGGATGTAAACCAAAAAATGTAGCATGTCTGCAATATAAATTTCAAAATATCAATCGGATATATTTTAAGGGAAGAAGAAACATATGTAATTTTATATTTTTGTATGGAAAAATATAAACATACTTTTATATTTATTTGATGGCTATCTTGTCTGGGATTCCATGTATGAACCATAAGGTCAAAATATCTTTGAGCATTAGTTCGTTGTTTGTCGTTAGACCAATCAAGATTGTCCATATTTGGTGCTCCATATATCCATATGAATCCATGTATGTGTGTTGATCCCCTATGTTGCCACTCATATCTGCACCAGTAGTCTATAACTTTCATTCCTTTTTCAAGTATTTCTTTTCTGAAATGAGAGTGTCGTAAGTGTATATATTGTGCAACAATATGAGGGTAGTCAATGACATTTTGTTTGCGCCAAAGGTTAGCTTTGTGTGGATTTGTTGGTGATGTACCTGGCATCAGTGCATGTAGATCTGGCCAATATAAATCAGTTGCACTCAATGTGAAGAAGATTGTAGGTGTGCCAATCTGATGGAGCATGTCTATCAATTTTGCATGACATTTTGTCCAATATGATCCTCTACCTCGCAAAGTAGTTCCAAATCGTATTAATCTGTCAGCTAAATGTGATTTTGGCATATTTTCCATATGTTGACGTAGCTCACTTATTGTGATGGGAATTTCATGTAAACTTCTTTTGATGAATACTCCACTTGAATTTTGTGCACGATGTCTCATTATCATATTTGGTATATAATACCGAAATCGTGGATGTTTACCAAATCAATTATCTCTGTAATGAATTAGGTGCTTACCAAATTCATGTAGATAGACTTGTTTGATTCGTGGTTCATTCTAATCACATCTTCCATCATGAAATAATGTTGGAAAAGCCATATCAAATAATCACAATGTATTATATTCATTTACTGAACATTGATCAATTGTTGGTCAATCAATCAATGTTGTTTGATCTATATTTGGGTTATTAACCCATGCTTGAATCAACTCCATTTCTCTTTGTACATTAGGTGCCCTTGAAGCCATCGATGTAGTGTGATCAAGTATATTACTTTCATCACTTTCCATAACCTATCCGATAATAACAATTTCATTTGTATCAGAATGAAATTCTATATGCACTGTTCTGAGATGGTTGAAAATATTTTCATCAGAGTTTATTGACAATTCATCAAGAGCATTTGCATCAATTGTCACATCAGCGTAGAACTTTTCATGCATGATTTTATACTCAAGTGCTTTATAGACACAGTCTATGTTCACTGTAAAGTGATAATTTGTCCCACGTTGATCTTTTCTTCGAACTATAATGATTGGAAGATCTTTAATAGAATGTGTTAATTTCTTTGCTATATTTTCAATATTTTGTGGAAAGCTTATCGTGTGTCCTTTGTATTTATATTTCCCTCCTCTTGTATGTGTGACTTGCAATATTGGACAAAAACGTGTAATCAACATTTCTTCTACTTTAGTAAGTTTTGCTAGTTCTATTGGTTGGGGTCCAGGATCCATATTATTTGTAGCTAAAAATCTATTGATTCCTTTTTCCTATTTGCATCTGTTGCATACAAAGCCCTTTTATGGCTAAGTACAATAATTTATAGTCTATGTTACAAAATGGTATTGAGACTATACATTATGTTGAAATGCATTACAGAAAGGGAAATTATTAGACTAGAAAAGAGGGAATTTTGCAGAAGGCATAGCTAGAATTTACTAGCAAATGGGAAACCTCCAAATACAATTTTTTCTATTCCATTATTTCCAATGAGCTTCAATGCTTGAGTTCATTGTCATATTTTTTAAATCCCATGCACGTTTGTTTCAGTAAATGGAAGGTAAGTAATGTTGAACATATCTCATTACTAAAGCTAGGAAAAGATATCTGTTAAAAACTTTGAATCTAGATTGTAATGAGTTATGTGAGTTATCGTGGATTCTGAGGGACAAATGTTGGTATAAATTGTAGAAATGGATAAATTAAAACTGTACTAAAATCTATCTAACGGCTAACAAGTGGTTTTTACAGCTCTTTCTACCCTTAACTGCATCAAAAACATCAAATGAAAACATTTCGTTCCTCTATGCAATGACAGCTGACACATATTTTGATTTATATTTTTTATTTATTTTCAATGGAAATGGCCATTCTAACTAATTTCCTCATTGGATTAAGTTATCATCATAACTAGGGTTAGGGTTAAAACTAGGATTAGGATTCGGGTAAGGATTTTAGTTCTAGGGATAGGGTTAGGGTTATGATTAGATATTGAATTATGGTGAAGGTTAAGGTTAGGGTTACGATTAATGTTTTAGATACTATCAGAGACATAATTAGGGTTATGGTTACAATTATGATTATGGTTTAGGTTAGGGTTAGGGTTATAGTTAGACACATACTTAGGGTTAGGGTTTGGTTTTGGGTTTAAGGTTAGGGTTTTTGAGTTCATTTTTGAGTTAGAGGTTGGTTAGGGTTTGGTTTAGGGTTTAGGGTTAGGGTTACATTTATGGTTAGGATTGGGTTAGGGTTAGGGTTTGAGTTAATGTTTTGGAACTATAATTAGGGTTTCAATTAAGGTTAGGGCTAGGATTAGGATTATAGTGAGGATTATGTTAAGAGACATAATTAAGATTAGGGCTAGGGTTGCAATTAGAATTAGTGTTAGTTGTAGAATTAGGGTGGGTTAGAAATATTGTTAATGTTAGGGTTAGGGTTAGAGTTAAAGTTAGGGTTAGGGTTAGGGTTAGGATTAGGATTAGGGTTAAAATTTGAGTTAGAATTAGGGTTAAGGTTGTAATTAGAATTAGTGTTAGTTTATAGATTTAGGGTGATTAAAAAATAGTGGTAGTTTTAGTGTTACAATTAGAATTATAATCTTATCCCTTGCCCTACTTGTAATGCTAATTCAAATATAACCTTAACAATAATTCCAACCCTATTCATAATCATACTTATAATAAATACCTTAATTCTAATTATAACTCTAATTAAAACCTAACCCTAAACCTAAATTAAGCCTAACCCCAACCTAACTTTAATTATAATTGAATACTAATCCTAACACCAATTGAACCCTTACCCTAAATGAATATGAACCCTTATGGTAATTGTAACACTAACCCTAATCCTAGTTGAATTATAACCCCAACCCTAACACAAAAAATTATCCTAGAACTTTAACCCTAATTAAACATCAATTGAATAATTAAACATCAATTGAACCTAACCCTAATTGAATCTTAACCATTATTAAACCCTAACCCTAATAGTAATTAATCCCCAACCCTAATCCTAAACCTTACTCTAACATTGACCTTAATCTTAACTTATAACTCTTAACTCTAACATTAATATAAATATAACCCTAACTCTAACTTATAACTCCTGACCCTAACCCTAATTGAACGCAAATCATAGCCTTAGGATCTATCTTAGAATCCTAACCCTAACCGTAACCCTTATCTTGTTGAAATTCAACCCGAATTGAACCTAAACATTAATCCTAACTTTAAGTCTAACTGTAACACTAATTGAACCTAAACACTAATCCTAACCTTGAGTCTAATTGTAATCCTAATTAAACCCTAAAATTAAGCCTAAATGAACCGTAACTATAACCTTACTTTAACCCTAATTATAATTGAATATTAATCCTAACCTTAGTTAAACCCTAACCCTAGTTGAATATAAACCCTAACCGTATCCCTAATTAATTCATAATTGACTCTTAACCCTTACCATAATTGTAACCCTAACCCTAACCCTAATTGAATTTTAACCCCAATCCTAAGCCTTACCCCAAACTTTATCCTATAACCCTTACCCTAATTGAACATCAATTGAACCCTAACCCACCCTAATTGAATCTTAGTCCTAATTAAATCCTAACCCTCACACTGATTAATCATCTAACACTAACCCTAACCCTTACACAAACCCTAACACTAATCTTAATTTGTAACTCCTAACTCTAACCCTAATATAAATCTAACCCTAACTCTAACCCTAATTAAGTGCAAACCCTAACCCTAACCCTATTAAAATTCAACCTTAATTAAGCTTGATCCCTAACTCTAAGCCTAACCTATTGAATCTTAACCCTAATTTAACTCTAACCCTAATTGAACCCAAACCACAATCCAAACCCTAATTGAACCCTAACCCTAATGCTAAACCCAATCTTTATTTTAGAACCCTAACCCTAACTAAACCTCAACCTAACTTTAATCCTATTTATAACCCTAATTGACCTCTAATTGAATCCTAATTGAAGCTTAATACTAATTGATCCCTAACCCTAACCCTATCCCTAATTCAACCCTAATCCTAATTAATCCTTAACCCTAACCCTAATTGTCATCCTAATATATCTTCAATCACCTAAACCCTCCAAGCTTTATCCTAGATTTTTTATTGAACCCTAACCTAATTTAATCCTAATCCTAATCATATCCATCTCTCTATATACATATATATCTCCCTCTCTCTCCTCTAGGGAGATATACATATATCTCTCCCTCTCTCTCTATATATATATCTCCATCTCTCTCTAATATACATATATATCCTAATTTAATACATTTTTACCTCTCTCTCTATATATCTCCCTCTCTCTAACTCTATATATAACTTCCCATATCTTTCTATCCCTCCATAGATCTCCCTCTCTTTGTCTCCCCCTCTTTGTATCTCTATTTCTCTCAACCTCTCTCTCCATATCCATCTCCATCTCTATCTCTTTCTTCCTTTCTACCTCCCACCTATCTCTATCTCCTTACCTCTTCGTACATATCTCTCACTCTTTCCCCTATATCTTTTCTAATCTCTCTCTCTCCCCCTCTCTCTCCCTATCACTCTCTCTTTATATATCTCTCTACTTCTCTATTCTCTCTCTATTTCTCTACCTCTCTCTCTCTCCCTATATATATCCATCTCTATCTGTATCTCAATATCTCTACCTCACTCACACACACTCTCCCTATATTTATCTCTATATATTTCTCTCACTCTCACATGAAAACTCCCTATTTTCCTCTCCCTATATCTACCTCTCCCCCCTCTATCACTCTCTCTCTCCCTCTCTATCTCTATTACTTATCTCTATCACCTCATTTATCTCTCACTCTTCCTCCTCTATCTCTCCCTCTCCCTCACTCTTTATATCTCATTATCTCTATCTCTCACTTATTCACTCAATCTCTCCCTCCATCTCTCCTACTCTCTCCTACTCTCTCTATATCCCTCCCTACCTCTCTCTATTTATCACTTTCTATATCTTTATCTTGCTCTCTATAACTCCCTCTCTTTCATTGTCTCCCTCCTTTTGTCTCTATTTATCCCTTTCCCTCTTTGTCTCTCCTTCCATCTCTCCCTCTATATATTTATTGCTTTGTCTTTGTCTTTGAATCTCTATATCTCACCCCCTCCATCTTTCCCAAGTTGTATCTATCTCTCCATCTCTCCTTTATATCCCTATATCTCCCTCTTTCTATCTCTATCTCTCCATTTCTCCCCCTTTATCCCTATCACTCCTTTCTATATCTTTATACTTATCTCTCCTATCTCTATTTTTCTCCTTCCTCTACCTCCCTCTCTATATATTTATACATAACTATCTCCCTTTCTCTCTCTCTTATGCATACACACACACACACACACACACACACACACACACACACACACACACACTCCTTGTTTCTACCTCCCTATCTCTACCTCTATCTCCATATATATCTCTCTACCTCTCTATCTCTATCTCTCTATGTTTCTTCTTTCATCAATACCTCTATCTCTATCTTATTATCTCTACATGTCTCTCTACCCTTATATCTTTCCATCTCTACCTCTTATATATCACTCCCTATATCATTTTCTTTTTATCCCCCCTCATTCTCTCCCTATCACTCCCTATCTCTCCATCTCTATATATTTATGTCTTTCATCTCTATCTATCCCTCTCCATCTCCATCTTCGTTTCCATTTTCATTACCATCTCTATCTCTATCTCCTTACCCCTTTGTCTCTCTCTTGCTCTTCCCCCTATATCTCTTCCTCTTTCCATCTCTACCTCTCCCTCTCTCTCCCTCTCTCCCTATTTGAAGCATAACATGAGCCTATTGGTAATGGAGCTTGATTATCTTCCTGATTTAGATGTTTTATTTTAGTTGTGCGTAGATCCTTCTAAGTGGATGCATAATTGATTTGAATTTTTCACTTTTCTATTGAAATTTGAAACCTTTATTGCACAAACACCATTTTCTAAATGGACTACCAATTGACCTCATTTTTACTACACAAATATATGCAAAAAATAGACCAAAAATTTCCCTAATTTACCTTCCACACATCTTTGACACACCCATTGCACACCAAAGTGTGATTGCTAGTTTTAAATTGATTTTAGATGTGATCTGATTATTAAATGCCTTATATTAGACTATATATTTAAGTTGCTCTATTTTTGTACAATTAAATCTTCGTTTATAATATTTAATTTTGAATAAAATTGAATATTAATGATTTTTCCTTTTTGAAATATTTTTCAATTTTTTAAAAAATATTGCATTATTTTTTTATGTTTTAAATTATTAATTTAGAAACATATTTTTATATGTAATAATAAATTTAGAATATATTTTTTATTTAATTTTCATTAATTTAGAAACATATTTTTATATGCAATAATAAATTTAGAATATTTCTTCTTTCATCAATACCTCTATTTCTATCTTATTATCTCTACATGTCTCTAACTCTAAGCCAAACCCTAACCCTATTAAAATTCAACCTTAATTAAGCTTGATCCCTAACTCTAAGCCTAACCTATTGAATCTTAACCCTAATTGAACCCAAACGACAATACAAACCCTAATTGAACCCCAACCCTAATGCTAAACATAAGCTTTATTTTGATCCCTAACCCTAACCCTATCCCTAATTCAACCCTAACTTTATCCCTAATTCAACCCAAATCCTAATTAATCCTTAACCCTAACCCTCATTGGCATCCTAATCTATCTTCAAGCACCTAAACCCTCCAAGCTTTATCTTGGAATTTTTATTGAACCCTAACCTAATTTAATCCTAATCCTAATCATATCCATCTCTCTATATACATATATATATCTCCCTCTCTCTCCTCTAGGGAGATATACATATATCTCTCCCTCTCTCTCTCTCTATATATATATCTCCATCTCTCTCTATACATTTGTACCTCTCTATATATATCTCCCTCTCTCTACCTCTATATATAACTTCCTATATCTTTCTATCCCTCTTTAGATCTCCCTCTCTTTGTCTCCCCCTCTTTGTATCTCTATTTCTCTCTCCCTCTCTCGCCATATCCATTTCCATCTCTATCTCTATCTTCCTTTCTACCTCCCACCTATCTCTATCTCCTTACCTCTCCCTACATATCTCTCACTCTTTCCCCTCTATCTTTTCTAATCTTCTCTCTCTCTCCCTCTCTCTCCCTATCACTCTCTCTTTCTATATCTCTCTACTTCTCTATTATCTCTCTATTTCTCTCCCTCTCTCTCTCTCTCCCTATATATATATCCCTCTCTAACTCACTCACACACTCTCCCTATTTTTCTCTCCCTATATTTATCTCTATATATTTCTCTCACTCTCACACACAAACTCCCTATTTTCCCCTCCCTATATCTACCTCTCCCCCCCTCTCTCTCTCTCCCTCTCTATCTCTATTACTTATCTCTATCACCTCCTTTATCTCTCACTCTTCCTCCTCTATCTCTCCCTCTCCCTCACTCTTTATATCTCATTATCTCTATCTCTCACTTATTCACTCAATCTCTCCCTGCATCTCTCCTACTCTCTCCTACTCTTTCTATATCCCTCCCTACCTCTCTCTATTTATCACTTCCTATATCTTTATCTTGCTCTCTAGAACTCCCCCACTTTCATTGTCTCCCTCCTTTTGTCTCTATTTATCCCTTTCCCTCTTTGTCTCTCCTTCTATCTCTCCCTCTATATATTTATTGCCCTGTCTTTGTCTTTGAATCTCTATATCTTACCCCCTCCATCTTTCCCAAGTTGTATCTATCTCTCCATCTCTCCTTTATATCCCCATCTCTCCCTCTCCCTCTTTCTATCTAACATAATAATAATTCTACATAATAATGTTTGATGTAATTCTACATAATAATACCATTCACTATATTCATGTCAAAATATTTTATTACACATTCACCATATTCATGTCAAAAGATTTTATAACACAAAGAACATTACAAACCTTAAATATTAAATTCAATCTAAACTAATTTATTTATAATATATTCTATCTCTACTAAAACTTATTTATAGAATCATTAGAAAATTCCCAATCTTTCTAACATTATCAAGCTTTCTTCCAATGTGCAACCAATCATTGAAATAACAATTGATGTAGATCAATTTTACCATCTATTTCCTAAAAAGAGCTTATGAAGAATATTTGAGTTATATATTTTGATAAATTACTTCCATATAGTATATATAAACCTATTATAACTATGTAAAGGAAATCCAACAAATTATGTGATACAAAACAAATTTATACATTTAATCCCAAAATCTCCCAAAAACTCTCAAAAAACATACTATTAACATATAAATTTTATCTTAATAGTTAGCTACTAAGTTTATGTAAATGGCGAGCAGGAAAGGGAGTGAACAGGAATTTTTAATTCTTTTGGTGATGGTGAGGGAAATGGATCTGATGTAGAATATGATGGCAATGACTACTATTTGTTGGTGATTTGGGGACAATCATTGCATGTGGTGGGTTTGTGTGTTTGGCAGACCTCATGGATGGAACATGCTGCTCTAGGCTTGTTCTTGCTTGGTCTCCCACGCTAGCCATTTTGACCGATGTCCATTGGTGGCTTATAGTGTGGCACCTAGCTAGTCTTGGTTGCCTTTCACTCTCTCGTGGCTTGGGATACCTTGTGAACTATTCTTTGTTGGAGGCTCTTATTCCTCCTCATTGTTGGTCTTTCTAGTGGCTTCGCAGTTCAACTATCCTATGGCTTTCCCTCTCGTTGGCTTTTCGTGGGATGAGCATAGGTGGGGTGTTGTTATGGTGCATGATGTTGGTCATTGCTTCTCAACTTGTTGCTGCTATGTTGTGTTTGCCTCTGCAGACATGCTTGGGGATCCTCCTGCAGTCATCTCCTGCTCTTTGGTTTTCATTATTCCTTCCACACATTGCAAAATGACATTTCTAATATTTATTATTATATCGAGTGGTAATCCATGGATAGAGGGGGCTTGGGCCCCATATTTACAAGGTTTTTTTTTAATTTAGAGCTCGACAAAGATATTATAAGGCCCAAAAATAGTATTAATAGAATTTTTTAAAAATTAAAAGGGTTTTGTTAAGGCTTGGTTCAACATAAGCCTTATTTTAAAAGGTTTACACTATAGGAGCTAGATTTAAAAGATTTGACGATTAAAATTTGGGGATTTAATTAGTTTTAGGAGCTTAATATGGGGAGATTGGGAAATATGGGCAAATCATATGGTTATGAACCAAATTGGGCAAACTTTTTGTATAAAAGGCCTAGAGAGTTTTGGCTTGAGAATTAATCAAGTTTACTTGGAGGAATAATTCCAGTGTGAGAATTTTTGGAGGAGAAGAATTACAAGGTGTTATTATACACCAAAATTGTAAAAGTGACAGAGATTGTGAGGAATTTTGTGCAGGTTTTGAAGCTTGAATGTTGTAAGAAGGCATCTTTAGGTGCTTGGAAATATTAATGAAAGTGGTCCAACACTGAGAAGCGGACCTAGAGATGTAGTCCTTTGAAGGATGAACTTCGTTTATCAACCTACATATGATCTTTCTATCTTTTGTCTCATTCTCCTTCTATCTCATGTCTTACATTCTCTCTAATTTCATTTCAGTTTATTTTTCAATTTAGTATTTGATTTCTAATTACAACATTTTAGTAATTAGTAATTTCATTAATTTATGTAAAAATGAACCTAGTTGTAATTTCAATGGTTAAATAACATAGTCACATAATATAATCTATATAGCCATGGTGAGTTGTATCGTATATAATCTAATTGCTACCATTAATCACTTCCACTGTAATAGTCGGGGAGGAGGACGTCAACATAAATCCAACAAATAAAAATGTACACGGATAGATTGATGCCACTGTAGAATGCCTCTCGGCGTAATAAAAAATAAAAATTCTTATTCAGAAAAAAGAGATGAGTGGTAAAAAGACACACTCCAAGAGTCATAATGTCATAAAGTCATGGGCCAAGCCAAGAAAACATAGAAAATTATAACAATAATAAAAAAGAAAGGAGAGGGTGGTGGGTCCTTGTCATCTAATTTTTTCCATACAACAGCAAGGTCTAGAGTGACATCAAGTGGATCAAAGCCATCATCATCCTTGTCTTTATCTTCACGCTGGGGAGAAATCATCAGATCCAAACATGGAAGCCATTTAGAAATATCAGTTAGCCAACCAGAACTGCCTCCAGGAGTTCCACCAAAAAGCCACCTAAAAGTGTCCCTGCCACCCTCCACCACTTTAGCAAAAGGCCACCTTGGGTCAACTCGAGGCTTATTTCATCCCACGATATCTCATTCGTTGTGGATCTTGGGTTTTCTAGCTCTTTCTGATAGTGATGATAATCAACCCTCTATGGCTCATAGTTTGCATACTTAATTTCTCGTGACTTCACTTCATACAAACAATGTGCTTAACGTTAACAACACTATCCCAACCATCCCTAGTTCTACTCAAGCTTTGGGGTGTACTCAAAGCCAAGGTGGAACTCTAATTCCATTTTCTTCAATACCAATGTCCACTCCTACATACACCAGTACTCAACCTACCACAACCTTTCAACCTACCACAACAATCATACCTACTAGCAATGTGTACACTTCCTTAGGTATTTCCACAGGGAATCCTTCTAGCTTTGTGCATTTGAACACAATATCTCCTACACCATCCACCTCCACCAACTTACAATTCACTTTCCCTCCACATACATACACTACTCCACATTATTCCCCTCGATCTTATAATCACAATGATCCTTTCCTTAACTCACTTTTGCAAACCATGGAATCCCTTCAACAACAAGTTGCAACCTTACAACAAAACAATGATCAACCTTCTTAATACATCAAAACCAATCCGCTAACCTTGGACATATTAAGAGCACAAATGCCACAAGGTATAGAAGTTCCTTGATTTGAGAAATATGGTGGGAAAGGAGATCTTGTTAGCCATGTTTTTGCTTTTACATCCTTGTGTCATGATTTCATATTTGAAGATAAGCTCTTGGATAAGCTATTCCCTAGGTCCTTGAAAGATACTATTTTAGAGTGGTTCTCTTCTTTACCAAATAATTCAATTGGTTCATTCAATGAACTTGTTGATGCCTTTTACAACCACTTCCATATTCACATGGGTCCTAAGATGACCCTTGTTGATTTAATGACATGCAAACAAAAAGAGGATGAGAAAGTGATTGATTTCATAGAAAGATACCAAACACTTTATTCACAAGTAAATATTAAGATTCTTGATGTTGACCTTCAATGAATATTTATCGCCAACTTACAAAACAAACTCCAATGCAAACTTGAAATGTTGATATTTCCATCCTTTACATAGTTATGTACAACCCTTCATGATTATGAAAATATGACTTGTAGTCGTGATGTGAAAAATACCCCTAGTCACCCTAAAAATTCCAAATCCACAACTCAAAATAGTTACCAACCTTTCAAGAAGTAGAATAAGGGATTTTTACAACTAAATTCCTCTCAACCAAGTCAACAAACCAATAATAAAGTGGTTGTTATAAAGATGATTAAATATTTTGGGGATAGGAATAGATAGTTCAGTCCTCTACCCGATACCCTTCATAATATCATGTTGTAGCTTATCAAAAAGAATATGCTTACCTTACCTCGTATTAAAGAGCATGATCCTAACATACCATTTCCCAAAGACTTTCAACGAAACTCTTTTTGTCATTATCACCAACAAAATGGACATGTTACATAATATTGTAAGCATCTTAAACATCTTGTGCAAGACCTTATTGACAATAATCAACTCCAAATTGGAGGTGTGAATGATCAAGGTAATAAGTTTGTAGTCACTCCTAACCAAAATTTACAAATATTTACCAATCCCTTGTCGAAGCACACTATTTCATTTGTCAAAGCTAGTGAAACAAAGAATAATGTGATGAATGTTGACACGAATGATGAAAACATAAACAATGAAAATATGGATAAATAGTTAAAATGATAGAATTTATCAAAGCTAGACCTTGTAAGGGCTCAACTAAAAATCCTTTTGATATTACTTACTCACAAAACAACATACTTAAACGTGCACCTGATGGTCCTCTCTACATACTCCTGCTAATGGGATATTGATTGATTCCTTTTGTGGAGAGAATGTGATCACTGAAGAATTTTTGTTTTTGCATGAACTATACTAGGATACATATGATAAAACAAAATAATGGATCGAGATGCATAATGGTTTTTCTTGTCCTATGATTGTCTCGATAGATCTCCCTTTAAAAGTTGGACTGAAAACATTAAATGTCTCATTCACCATCATCCTGTAATTGGACCAATTTCATGTGAAGTTAGGATATCCATGGCTTCATCCATGAATTTTGTCCCTTCAGTTGTGCATAAATGTTTAAATTTTCCATTTGGAAATGATATCTTTACTATGCGTCATAGTGGGTTTAATCCTGCGTCTTCCTAAGGGAACTTTTCATTCGATTTCTTTTGGACTGAGCCTATGGAACCTATTAAACCTCATGAGGAATTATTTTTCAAATCATATCAAAAGTTCAAGGAAAAGCGTATCGTAAAATTATCGCTTCAAAACATGCCTCAACCTATAGTTGAACAACCTATCGTTGACAAAACAATGAATGAACCGAAAGCCCTTCCAAACATCCAAGAAAAACCTATAACAAATCCTCCTGCAATTTCTTATAAGAGACCACGAGATAACCAAAACAATCTTCTTGTGCCTCCTTAAATCAAACAAGTTTAAAAAGCTAAAGAGAAAGTGGTTGAACAACCCCTTTTTGTTTCTTTTTTTCCTCCCAAGGAAGAGAAGAAACCTATGATTGACAAACCCATTCTTACACAAACACAAATTGTCAATAGAATGAAATAAAATCAAAGAGCTAGAGAGTGTAGGCGTAGACATTGTGCTATTGTTCGTATGCTACAAACTAAGACAACAACAACAAAAATAAAAATCCGAACTTACTTGAAGCAATGCATGACTCTATACCCTCACCGCAACATATACAAGAACCTTCCATGGACATTGTCATTTGACCTCCTGTTGTGATTAATCTAGATGATGACATTGACATTACAATGATTGATGAAGTGCATAATGAGTTGAATACATTTTTTTCCTCTCCTATGAGCTTAAATGAAAAATCTCCTAAAAAGAGTGTTGAACTTGGTGCTTCCCCTAGTTCAGAACTTGCCACTATCCCTTTGGCTAGTTGTCCACCTTCCATTTATACCAACCAAGATTGGGATGCAAATGACTTGCTCTAGGTTGACTCACATGTACCTTACTAATCTTTTTCTTTTTCATGTTTATTTGTGTGATTGCATGTGCATAATGTGATCCCCCACAATGTTTCATTTGATGTCTCTTTCTCTTTTTGTGCATTCCTCTATATGTACCTACATTCCTCTCTATGTCATAAACACTTTACCTTTGTCTTGTGTTTTCCTTTTGGGGATGATGCAAGGAGTCAAGGCATTTAGGTCTCTTCCATGTTGACCCAAAATATTTCCTTTATCTTTTTCATTTGTCTTGTGTTTTGCTTTTGGGGATGGTGCAAGACATCGAGACATTTAGGTCTCTTCCATGTTGACTCAAAATATTTCCTTTATCTTTTTCATTTGTCTTGTTTTTTTTTTTGGGGATGATGCAAGGCATCGAGACATTTAAGTCTCTTCCATGTTGAACCAAAAGGATTTTTCTTTGTTTTCACTCTCTATGCGCCATTCTTCCAGTTCTATGATTATTTGGGGAATGATGACAATTTCAATCTCTTAACAACAATGTAGCAAAGACATAATGATCCTAAATCCATAGATCCCTTATGTATTGTTGCGGGGAAACCCCTTCCTTTTTCGTGGTGTACCTTTATTTCAGAAACATATGACTTGGCCTAGGATTTTTCGAGGAAAGATCTCATGTCTTAAGAGAAAACATTGGCTAATTTAAAGCAATGGCTCACAATAATGGTGTTAGCAACCGCTTTAAAGTAGGGGCATACATGGATGACATCTTTTAGCATATCTCATGGCATGATTTTCTTTATCTTGTGACGTGTCCTTTTTTTGGTAGTGTCATTGGGTATGATGTCCTCCAAGAGTAAGATAATTCTAAGCATATGATCTCCCTTAGTGGCATGATGTGAAGCAAGAAGCATCCCATAAGTGGCAATTTGATACTCTTTGACTTGTCCTCTCTTGGAGACATTAGGCATGATGTTCCCTAAGATGAAGACCTTACATGAACAAAGCGGAATCTCCTTTAACAAGAACTTACAAACACGACATTCAAAAATGTTCAAAAGCATTACATTGTGGTGCCTTATCGAAGTTATCAGGAGGATAAATTTGGTATGGTATGGGAGGCTAATATGATTGTCTCATTTTCCACCTCATTGGGATAACTCGCCTACTGGACAGACTGAGATTCCACTACGCCAGAGTGAGAATGCATGTTACAGACAAGCAACCTAGACCTAGTCCACATAGTGTTGGATAGACTATCGAAGCTTGATCCTTTTTCTTGGACAAACAACCCCGTTCCACATTGTGTGGGAATGGTTGTGCTTAATCCTTTGTTTTTCCTTTGTTTTTTTTGGTTTTTGATAGGGTATGACTATGTATCTTTGTTATTGTTGCATACTTAAGTGTCTTGAATGTCTACTTTAGTGTGAGTTTGTCATGGGGGCAAACTCTCACTAAAGTGGTGGAAAAATGTATTAGTGAAAAAAGTATCCATTTTTTCTTGCATTTGGAAATAATTAACAACAAATGAACTTAATGTTGCCTTGATTTAGTGTTGTAGTGTGATTTTCACATTCACAATAAGTCTAGGTCCCTTTTAACTAAAATATACTTAATTATGCCTTATTTAGGGTGTTAAAAAGTGTTTTATTACATTTACACACTATTCTAGGGTTTCATTAATTAATTGTGACTTTAATTGAGCTTAATTGGCCCCTTTAATTCAAATTTAAGCCTTATTAATTGCATTTTCCAAAGGATCTATCCTGACACCCAATAATGATATTGCATGACATTTATCTCAAAAAAATTGGTGTCCTAGAAATTTGTACTAGGACCCATTTAAACAATATATTGGCGAATGGGTCCTCCTAACATAGGACACCCCTTTCTTGGCATATTTGAGCTGGATTTTTGATGTTATTTCACCTCCCCTATGCATGTCCTTGGAAGTTGTGCTAGGAGCCATTCACCTAATGTGGCGAATGGGTCCTTCTCACATAGGACACCCCTTTTTGAATTTATTTTTAGTGAGATTCTAATGATTTTCAATTCTAGATTTGATATCGTCTTAGATTATTTGAATTTCAAGGTTAATCTTTAGATTTAGTATAAATATGAGGTTAATTCACATAGTTTCATCCTAAGCATCCAAGTATTCATGCATTATAGCAAACTTATGATCAAGAGAGCATTATAAAGCATTCAAAGGTAGATCATTGAAGTTTTATTGCACCAATTCAAGATCATATCATCATGTCAAAGGCATAGTACATCAAGCATGTGGTTGAGCTAATGTTGTTGATGTAGCATTGAAGATCCATTTGCAAGCATTGTTTCACATCTAATTTGAGATCAAGATCTACATTCTTCATGCCCACTTCACGTTAGTTTTCAAATTTACATTCCAAGAAATCTTCCAAGGTATCATCATTTCATGTTTCATGTTTCATGCTTCTATTTCATTATTTCATCACAAGGTTTAATTACCTAAACGAGGTTTGATCAAGGAAAATCCCTATTCACTAACAATCAACAAGTTTTTTGTTCTCCCTTTATGTGTTTTTGCATATTCATAGGTTGAAGATCAAGTGGAGAACAAGATTGGAGCAAAATTATCAAAGTTATAAAGTTGCAAAGTTGTCATCTACATTGCAAGAACATGAAAAAGAGCTCTACAAAATGTGTTTCAAACTTTCGGGAGCTAGTCACCTGGGAGCTAAGAGTGTAGACCTTGAAGAACAAAATCCAAAATTTAGTTTTTAGAACCCTAACAGGGACCCATTTGCCACTAAAGGCGAATGAGTGCTCTATGACCTAAAAATAATAGGTTTTCAACAAGGTGCACATTGTTTTAGCCTCTCAAAACTTCCCTTATTGTATCTATAATAGCTACAAGTGTTTTCTGATTATTATTTACATCATATCATACATATAATTGCATGTTTGGTGGGATAAACTTAGTGGTTCATCATGTTGGTCAATTCATTTTGATAAAACCCTAAAAAATTCCCACCCTGAACACATATAACATTAAGTTAACTTTATTAAAATTATATAATACTAACACTAATTCTAATTCTAATTCTAGTTCTAATCTTAGTTATAACACTAACACTAATTCTAACCTTAACCCTAATTCTAAGTCCAATTAAAACTCAAACATTAATCGTAACCCTAACCCTATAACTAGCACTAATTGTATATTAAAATCTAATAGTAACACTAATTCTCACACTAACACTAATTCTAAGCCTACCCCTAACTTTAATTTTAACTCTACCACTAATTATATCACTAACACTAACACTAACCCAAACTTTAACACTAACACTAATTGTAATCCTAAACCTAACTCTAATTCTAACTCAGTTTTTCTTAACCACTGAAATGAGGAAAAATATGTTCACCACGATGTTACAATGAAAAATGATGTGTGATGTACCTATATTTTCCCTAGTTCCATTAGGAAAAGAGATCTCCCAAGGATAAGATTGACTTTCAACTTTGACATGATTCAACCCTATAAGGAAAGCTCTTGTTTCCTTATGACAAAAAATGACAAAAATGACTAAAATACACTTTAAGGAGATTAAAATAAAATATTTAATGAGCTTAGTTATATGATGTAAAAAATGAAATACAGAGTATTAGGATAGCATAAACAAAAACAACAGCTTTTAGGTAGATCTGAGAAGGGCAAACTGATATGTACTTGACACCAAAAGTGGGTTCTTAATGTCCCGCAAAGACAAATTCACCCTAGGGTGAATGGATCTCTGTACAAGGGTCCAAAATCTGATTTCACAATCCTCCGATCCTAGAACTGAGCTCCTAATTTATCCAGATTCCACTATTAGAAAGCTCAAAATAAATTTTGTAAATGAGTTTTCGTGGCTATGGGGAAAAGTCATGCTACTAGTTGGGTTTCCCGCTCAACCATGTTAAAGCTATATCGCCTAATAAGTTTAACAAGGTGCCATAAGGAAAAATTCCATGAACAAAAAGGAAAGGTACCACAATCATGCAAGTTGCATTATGCAAGGTGGCAAAAAGAAATGCAAAATGTAAAAATGTAAAGTGTAAAATGTGAAAAGATGTTCAAAGGAGTCTTGTTCAGTTTATGTAAGGTCGGTCACTTAGGGAACATTGTGTCTAATGTCTCCAAGAGAGGACCAATCAAAGAATATTATATTCACAACATAGGGAATGCAGTGCAGCACATCAGGCGACCAAGAGGAATGTAATATTGTGAGATAGATCACACTTATGAAGGACATCACACCCAATGTCATCCACAAAGTGATAAAAACATCATGCAAATGACAAGGCTACACTAGGAACCCAGAATGCATATAAATTATGGTAATGTATGCCACCCACTTTAAGGGAATTGCTACACATCATTCTGTAAGCAATTACTTTAAAGTAGAAAGGGAAGAGAAAATGCAAAAAAGTAAATAAGACATGAGAGCCAACCTAGAAAGCCCTATGCAAAGTCATATGTTTCAAATTTAGGTTGAATCATGTCAAGGAAATATGAAAAGAAAATAAAGGTTCCCCCCATAAAAGAGCACACCAAACACATAAGGGATCTATGGATTTGGGGTTAGTATGTTCATTGCTACAATTTTTTTATGAAAGAGCTTAGAACTGTCATCATTCCCCTAATACATGGAACGAGAAGAATGACACAAAAAGAGCGAAAAAAAAATGAAAATAAAGTGTGTTTTAGGTCAACATGGAGGAGACATTGTAGTCTCAATTCCTTGCATCGTCCCAAAAAGGAAAACACAAGCAAAAAGAAAAATGAAAAGGAAGAGGCGAAAGAAAATGAAAAATCTTTTGGGTCAACATGAAGGAGACATTTTGGTCTCAATGCCTTGTGTCATCCCCAAAAGGAACAAGAAAAGACAAAGTGAAAAGGAAAAGGAAAAAAGGTTTTGGGTCAACATGGAAGAGACATAGGGTGTCTCAATGATTTGCATCATCCCCAAAAGGGAAACACAAAACAATAAGAGAAAAAGACAAGGACCATTTGGGTCAACATGGAAGAGACATAGGGCATCTCTACACTTTGCATCATCCCCAAGATGAAAACACAACAAAAAAGAAAAAGACAATGCATGAAAAATAGAAGATTAGAGGTACAAATAGAAGAAGTGGACAAAGAGACAAAACATCATACACACGATAAGCACATGAAAAGTAAAACCAAAAGAAATAAGTAATGCAAATGTAGGTCAACCATTAACTAAGTTATCGGTTTCTCAATCTTGAATAGAAGGGGAGGAAAAGGACTCATGAGGTCCTGTAATATCCTTATAATTAGAGGAGATAGTGGTTTCTCACATGGAAGGATAATATTTAAGTAAGGGAGACAATTAAGATCACTGTTCCAGCATCTAAAAGTCTCCTAGGTTGAAGAGGATGTCTCTCAGGATGAGAAGGATCTTAATATCCTAATCCTATTGTGTTTGCTTCAGTTGATTTTTGTTCAAGAAGTTGATGGATGTCATGTTCACATTTTGTGTCACAACCTTGTTTACTTAAGATAGTAAATACTTTACCATACCGCCTTCAAGGCTGATAGGAATGTTTGTGACTTTGTGTTCATAGAATGATTGGGATTGTGGTGGTTTAGAGGAACTAGGTCCACTTGAGGGAGGAACCTTGGGTCCCATATTGACTTCAGGATGTAAATATTCAAAATGATCAAGAGTTGCAACAGTCTGAAGGTATTGCGATCTGATGGATGGGTAAAAGGATGCATTGGCTTCTAGGTTGTCAAGGCAGTCATTGTAGAACGTGTGCATGCTATCATCATCTTCTCTAATGATGTCTACTTCATGAGGAGGACCTATTTTCCAACAATATTTATATTCTCCCTTAGTTAAAGGGTTATCGACCTTCATGTTTCAAACAATATTTATATTCTCTAGGGGCAGACCTAGAGAAGAAGTTGCCTAACTTGTATTTAAGGAAGGTGAAGACTTTTCATTTGATTATCACATTCACTCTCTCATTTGCATCTCCTAAATAGCAGCAGAAGTTCGCCTTTCCTTATAGCAAGTCCAAATTCAAGAAGAAGTATCTTCATTTGTATTTAGCATCAAGGAGAAGTGTCTCCATTCATTGTATATACTCAGCCTTATGTAAGGCTTGATTCTATAAGAAAATTTATGCTCTTATTATTCTAATATATAAGAAGAGATTATTTTGCTAGGTTTTTCTCCCTCAAGGAGGAGGGTTTTCCCAGGGTAAACCTTGTGTTCATTGTCTTATGTGTTGCATGTTTTATTGCTTACATTTATGAAGAAATAAAACTAACTAGATAGGTTATATCCTTTGCATATTTCTTCACTAAGCTTCTTAGAACTTTATCTCTCTCATACATATTGTTTTGAAAAACTACAAAGAATACAATGAGAGCATTAATTTGTGCCTTGTAGTCTCCAAGACTATCCAAATTTTCAAAACTTTGATGTGCTACAAGTTTTTTGTGATCCCATATAATATTTTCTTTCTAGGTATCTCCCTAATGAAGTAAAATAACAAACAAACCACCAATGAGCCAAACTTGAATGAATATTTCTTTGTTTTAGTCTAGTTTAGGTTATCCATAAGTTGCTACCAAAGCAACTACACAAATCATAATCCCTTCCATTAACCACCATTTCATGCGCAACATGAATTGTTATAACAGACACTGAACTTCCTCGATTAGTAAAATATATTTTCTGACCAATAAAAAAAAAATGCACCTCATAGCCAATTTTGTAATGGGATTTGTTGTTATTGCTCTTCCATCATATGTGGCACCAATTAGCTTCATGACCACATTGTTCTTCACAAATTTCAGCACTGGTATATGTCTAGCGTCACAGAGACCTGTTACAACTTTAATTACTTCCTTGGTCTACTCCACCAACGCTTGTCCATACAAAATTTTTGTGCACTCTACTAAGTGCCATCCTCACAAATTTTGCAAACATCTCACCAAAAAATTCTGGGAACAAATTCCATACATCTAGATTCTTTCATTCTAGGTTTTCATATTCTAGTTTCATGGAGTAATCATCTATTGACAATTTATTTTCCCATTGATTCACAATTCAATTCAAGATCAATTTAGTTCAATCTGAGTTTAGTTTAATTCAATTCAATTTAGTTCGCCTATCTTAGTTGCATGTAGTTATTTTGAGTTGAATTCTAGTTGAGTTTATTTGACTTGAGTTGCATGAATAATGACTTCAGTTGCATGACAGATAATAGGTGGATACTTTCAGTTAAGTGGGGATGATCAACCATGCATAATGTTTGCATGAATTGGTGGAGATATATGTTTCAATTAACTAAGATTGACTTGGGACCACCTTGGGTGCGCAAGTTGGCATCTTTGAGTTAACACCTTTTGCATGAGAAGATATTTACAAGGATCAATCAAGTGGGCCCATTCTTGGGTGCCAAATTTGAGGATAAGTTTGCAAGATATTTTCTTGACCGAAGTTCAATTAAGTGTTCAGTTTAGGGCGCCTAAATTGAGGGAGACTTTGGTTCGACATCAGAATACATTGTAGAACTCTACTTGCCCAATCTAGGCACAAATATTTGTGAGGAGATTTATGCTCTTGTATTGGATAACTCTTAGGGGTTTACGAGGCTCATATTTGTGTATAAATTGTAGCAAGTGTATGAGAGTTAAATGTGAGTTTATTTGCAGGTTGTGAAGAAGGATTGTCGAAGGTAAGGAAATTTATCAATCAAGGATTGATACAGTATTATTGTAATCTTGTTCTGAAGGTTAAATAATAAAATCACTATTGATTCTAGTGGAGTTTTTTTCTTGAAAGGGTTTCTCCACTCATATGTTGTGTCACTTCTATCTTCTTGTCTCATTCTTCTACAATCTTCTGTCTCTTTCTACAATTGGTAAAATTGATCTAAATAGATTAATCATACACAAAGAATTGTATCTAAACAGATTAATCATACACAAAGAATTGTGACAAAGAACACTTAATTAGATCTACAGTCTCATAGTTTTAAAAGTTTTAAGCTACAATTTTACCTTCATTTCCAACATTTCTCTTTGGCTTTATAAACTTGTTTGATCTTATGAGGAACAATGGGACTTATATGGTTATCTCTTTGTATTTTATATGAAATGGGCGAGGGAATCATGGTTGATTTGTCTTGGTTTCTTGGAAGGGATTTTTGTTCATCAATGATAGGAGGCTCAATCATGGGTTGAGGGATGTTGGTAAGAGATAATTAAATTTTAGGTTGAGAGAAGGGATAACCATAGATTTGAACCTATTGGTGATTATTATGTTGGATTTTGAAACTATTTTTTTAGGAATTTAAAGTACACTATTTTTATTCTTCCACATGTAATATACTATGCATAAATTTTAATAATGACAAAACAAAGAAAAAATGTACTTACTCTTCAAAATAATAAGTTGAAGTTGCTTGCATGATCACTACTTGCATAAGATTTTCTTTGATATAGATAATTTTTAATACATACAAATTATGTATATCCTAAATTGATAATAATTCTTCCAATACATATTTCTCAAGACACCAATGAACCAACATTTAACATGTATTAGAAGATATGAACATTTAATTTATTAAAAAAGAAGGGTTCATTTATGTCATCACTAATCATATCCATATCAAGCTCAAATGTATGGTACAACATAGATTATTATTAAATATACTTTGGTAAAATTAAGCCTCTATAATCCCTACAATATTTTGTGAAGATTGTAATTTATCTTACTTCCTATTGCATGTACTTAATCTATTAAAGTCTACTTTCTTTTCTCACCAATTTGATACATTTCATCATCAAGCATGGAAAACCATATAATGCCACATGATCTCTATGTCTTTTTGATAATATTTAAAATGGCACTATACATGCAAAACTAACAATTTCACTATATAATTATAGTTTTGACTATAGTTTCCAACCTTCTAACAAATATGGGCATAATAAACTAATCTAAAACATATGAATCCAAAGATAATACACAAATTCCCTACTCTTAAACTTACAAGGAAAATAAGAATAAAAAATGACTACAAGTAAACATAAGGCTAGGTACAATATAATAATACTAACAAAAATCTAAATAGAAGAAATGTTACAAATATTAAAAATCCACAATGTGAAACCAACAATTGTGCTTAATTTTGGTTAATTGTTATCATAATTGATACTACTAATCTATATAAATGATACAATATTTTTCAAAATTACTCTCATTGAATCCCATCAACCTACTTTACTCTAAAACAAAATTCCACCCAAAGAAGAAATAATTGAGAAAGAAAAGAAAGACTATAATAATAGTTTCATTCTCCTTCCAAACTTTCCAAGTGGTTACACAAAATTTACATTGTGTTTAGAAGAACTGAGACATACACAAGAGTGCATATCCACATTATTAATCCCTCTTTTTAATGTTTCCTTTGATTCCTATTATCTTGAGAAGGATAAAGGGATTGGAAGATATTCCATATATTCTTCCAAAAAATCAAGAGGAGGACATGCATGTTGATCACAAACAAAAATTATTAATCACTTGTCTCTATTAGGAGAAGTTACATTGGAGAACTGTTGAACCTTATCATTTTTTTACACAAGACTTCATAAAATGGAAAGGGAAATTTTGGTTGTTGACATGTCCATTATTTTCATGATGATTTTCACATAGATAAATTTTAATTAAAGTAATTTAATTGGTGATTAATTTATATTTAAAACAAAGGATATGTAATTAAAATAAATGTCAAATTAAATATTTTAATAAATGTATAGAATCAAATAAATGAAATGTGTGGATAAATTTATTTCTCATGTAGATATTTTTGTTTAGAGGTTATGAAACTATTTGTTGAGGTTTTAGAATTTTATAATCCATTATTGATCTATGAATTTGATTATGCAATATCAAGGTTCACTTTCATGAGTGTAGAAATGATCTTTGCATGCGCAAATATAGTTATGATATGTTAATATGAACTTGTAACTTGTTGATACAATTTGAGACAACTCTATAATCTAAAACTTGTTCGACTTAATTTCTTGTAATTGAGCATATAATTAGTCTCTAGAAACACATATATTAATATTATGGACTATGAAAATTTTGTCTTTAATTTGAATTTGTGTAAGAATATGATGTTCTCAAATAACTTTAGGGAATTTGCTAAATTGTGTAGTTCAAGTCCTCAAATACCAAGGGAGTTAAAGGTAGAAATATATATTTTTGAGTAAATTAAAGAGTATATGCTACTTTTTAGAGAATTGTGGGTAACTGCACCAAGTTGTGACACAAAAATGGCTTTTAAGATGCCACTTTTTTTCTAAAATCATCAAATTCTGATGTTCTAAGAGAATGATGAAGCTGTAACTTAGAATTTTAAGATGCACAAGAACAAGAGTTGTAGTGCTCCTCGGACCCACTCTTTATGCTACGCTTTTTTTTTAAATAATGAAGATTATGGTTTCAGTGTTGGGGACAAAACACTCCCTAAAAAAGTTTATAATTTTAAAAATCCCAATAGTAGAACTTAGCCAACACCATGTAGTTTATCCTGCCAGCCAATTTTTAAGCCGGAAACATATAAATATTTTATAAATTTTTGAAGTGGGCACATCCTAAAAAGTTTAAATTTGAGTGTACCCCCCCTTAATTTTTTTGAAAACTAATAAAAAATAAAAAAATTCATTACTTGTAGGATGGAGTCTAGTTTATGAATTGTAATTTATTTCAAAATTTGATGAATGAGTAAACATCTCTATCAAAACTAGCACATGTTGGCTTTTTAAAACAAACAGACGCACTAACAAGAGAATTTATTGATGAAAACCTTAACATAATCAAAATGTTAAAAAAATATATGGTTATATAGGTAAGAGAGAGCCTAGCATCGTCACGATTTTTTATAAACTTGGATTGAAAGAAGTGCAAACCAAATAGTTAGCACGACTAAAAATGTGTAAAATTTTGTTACCCTTTCATAAAATCACGTCCTTGGCATGAAATGGTCATCCAACCCCTTTCCCAAGGAAAAATCCAATCCTTTGGGTTGGTATTTCCCAGTGCAACCCATAAATGGCAAGTGCCAAATTTGGTGTTCCCTAAATGAAGTGCATGACTTTTTGGAATGTATTTTTGTGAATTCTTTCTTTTTCTTTGACAGAGAAACTATATGCATGAAATAAAAATTTAAGGATAATTTTACATTTACATATGGATAGTTTTAGAATATCAAAAATTCGAACAGTGAGAAATTGGCTAACACCATATAATTTATCCTGATTTTTCAGCTAATTTTTTTAATGAATATATAATATTTTATAAATTTTTGAAGTGGACACATCCTTAAAAGATGAAATTTGAGCATGAACCCCCCTAATTTTTTTGAAAACTAATCAAAAATCATTTTAATTACATGTAGAATGGAGTCTAGTTTATTAAATATAATTTGTTTCAAAATTCAATGAGCTTGTGCAAAAAATTCTTATACCAAAACTAGCAACATGCTATTTTGAAAAAATAGCACTAACAAGAGAATTTATGGATAAAAACTTCAAAATAATGAAAAATTCTAAAATTATGGCTATATAGGTGATAGAGCCCAATTCTCATCATGGTTTCCTTAATAAAATTGCATTGAAATATGTGCAATTTGATACTTAGGCATGGCCAAAATGTGTGAAATTTTGTTACCCTTTTAGAAAATCACATCTTTGGCATGAAATGGTCATCCAACCCTTTGGTTTGGATTCCCAAGGAAAAATCCAACCCTTTGGGTTGGTATTTCCCAATGCGACCCATTTGGAAAGAACATCATTTGGCACTCACCAAATGAAGTGCAAGATATTTTGGAATACATTTTTGTGAATTCTTTCATTTTTCTTTGTCTTTGTATTTCTCTTTCTTCGCCATGGAAACTATATACATGAAATAATCATTTAAGCATAAGTTGACATTTACATATGGACATTTACTCTCTTATACTTAAATTTTTATTTCATGTATATAGTTTCAAGATGTTTGAGAGTGGTTTCAAATCTCTTGGAGTTATAATGCAAATTCTAGTTTTTGGAACATATATTTTTTTAGACACTCAAATTTCAGTAATCAAGTCAAATTTAAATAATCAACAAGTCAAGTATCATCTTTCTCCCTCTCTCACTATCTCACTAATTTTCATATCTTATACTCTAAACCTCTCTCTCTCTCTCACTATCTTCATCCCTTTATCTGACTCTCTCTCCATTAAGCTCAAGAACTACCTCTCTACATG
>VDFB02367056.1:0-12686 GCA_007258455.2 Sequoia sempervirens
TCAAAAAATTGTTGAAATAGTTGAAGATAGATGTTGATAACATTTTCCCTTCTGGTTTGAGAGTTTATCATTGAATTTGGTGTAATTTTGGATCAAATTTCTAGAATAGCCTATGTTACCCTGTTAAGGGTTTGATAGTCATTTAAAATGTATTGAAGGGCCATTCCATTGACTGTACCCACTGTATCTGAGTGGAATGGACCTATGTAGTAGGAATTAGGCATGTACATGGTTGTGAGAGCAGGGGAGATCTTTTGAGGGTCTGAGCTTGATGCCCTAGTTGATAATTCTAAGAATTTTGGGTTGAAAAATGGCGATTTAGGGTGTGTTTGATGAAACGCTGTTTCCAAGGCTAGGTGATGGATTTTTGATCAAGTGTAGACATATTTTAGTGTGATTGAAGTGGTGGAATATTGGGAGAAGGTCTAGAGCATTATTTTTCAATAACCCTCCATGTTCCTAGCATAGAAAGCTTAAAAGCTAGGGTTTGGTGGATCAGAGCGTTAAGGGGTGTTCTAATTCTAAGAGGTTGGTGATTTGGAGATTTTGAGACCAGATAAAAATATGTCAATAATTATTTGGACTTGATATAAGGTTTAGAGGGGAGCTCCTTTGTAAAAGAGACCAAATTTGCGATCTAGAGAACGCAAAAACCATATTTTGGTGGAGTTGGTCCAAAGGGACCTATTGAGGTTTTGAGTTATGTTTTGTGAGAGCATAATGGGGGATTGAAAAGGTGTGGATTTTTTTTATTAAAGGCCTTCTCTAAAAGATATTTTTGAAAACATCAAGTTGGAGACCTATAAGGAAACTAAGTTGAATAGTGAAGAGTGGATGAAATAGTGTTGTAAGGACAAGAGGTTGGGTTTGAGTTGGATAAAATTGTGTTTGTAATTGATTTACCACCTTTTCATTGCATCAATTGGTATCAAAGCACAGTTGTTAGATCCTTTGAAGGTGATTGCTTGAATTTTGCATAGAAGGTTGGAAGTTGTAAAGTCAAGATGCCTCCTAAGAATGTTGGTGCTGCTAGGGAGTTGTAGGAGTTAAAAGAGAAACATGCCAAGCTATTGGAGTCTCATAATGTTGTTTTAGTAAGGCTTGCATCCTTGGAGTCAAATGAAAGAAGAGGGGTAGAGTTGGGTGATGTGAGTGAAACAAATGAAGAAGAAGAGGAAGAAGAGTATGCAGATATGGAAGAAGAATTAGACCCTTAAGATACTCACAAGGTAAAGGTTGATTTGCTCATGTATGGTGGAAATTTGAATGATGAAGAGTTACTTGATTGGATTTCAGCCATGGATAATCATTTTGAGTGTGAAGAAGTTCTAGATGAGCATAAGGTAAAGATAGCAAAGATAAAACTCAAGGGATATGCATTGTTATGGTCAGACTATGAGCAGGCTGAGAGGAGAAAGAAAGGAAAGGAAAAGATAGTTTCATGGGATCGAATGATTGCAAAACTTAAAGATAAGTTTCTTCCTAAATATGTTGAAGTCCAATTGTATAAGAAAGTCCAAAATCTGAAGCAAAAAAAATTGGATGTTAAAACTTACACTGATGAATTCTATAAGTTGAGCATAAGGTTAGGTAGAAAAGAGGATGAGGTAGAAAAAGTTTCTAGGTATCTTGGTGGTCTTAGATTTAACATTCAAGATGAATTGGTTGTGGAAAATCCTAGATTTGTAGAAGAATGTCTTTAGTTAGCCATTAGAGTGGAAGAAAAGCTAAAAAGAAGACAAGAAAAAGACTGTTAGAGGAAGAGGTAGCAATCAAAGAGGTAGAGGAACCTTTCATGCTTCAAAGAAATCAAATGAAGAACAAGAAGGTGAAGGAAAAGGTAAAGAGAAAGGTTCTGAATTTAGAGGTGGATTTAGGGGTACTAGAGGCAGATTTGGTGGTGGAAGGAGTGCAAATACATTTGTAGGTAGATGCTATAATTACAATGATTTTTTTCATTCATCCTACAAGTGCCTTGAAAAGTTTGGTTCTGCATCAAGTGGGGGAGAAAGGAGAAGTGAAAGAAGAGCTCAAATTGTCCAAGAAGATGAATGTGAGAGTTCAAATTCCAATAGTTGTGTTGCTGCTCCAGAGATAGAAGAAACATTGATGCTGAGAAGAACACTCTTGAAGACATCCAAGGAAGAGGAGATGAGTCAAAGAAGGAGCTTGTTCAAGACAATATGCAAGTGTAGAGGTAAAGTATGCAAGGTTGTCATAGATTTGGTGTCAATTGATAATATGGTGTCTAAAGAGATGATAGAAAAACTAAAACTAGATAGAGTTCCTCATAAAACACCATATAGGGCATCTTGGTTAATGGTAATTAGTCATTTTTGGTAAATGAGCAAGCAAATGTTGAGTTTCAAATTGGAGGGTATAGAGATAGGGTGTTTTGTGAAATTGTACCTATGGATTGTTGCCATCTACTTGTTGGTAGACCATGGAAATTTGATAGGCGAGCATTATATGATGGAAGGTCTAACACCTATACTATTGACAAGGATGGAAAGTCTTTCATATTAACACCATTGCAGGTGAATGAAGAAGCAAAGGGAAAGGTAGCTAAGATCATATTGGTTGGAAAGAGGGAGCCTATAAGGCTTGAAGAAAACAAAAATAGAGAATATGCTAGGACAATCGGAGAAAGGAGAGAAGGGAATGAGAAGACAGTAAGTAATCTGATTTTGTAGAGGAAAGAAGGTGGATTAGTGTCACAAACTGAAACATAGTAGAATAAAGGTGAATTGCTTGTGAAAAAGTAAGAAAAGCATGATGCAATTATGGTGGGGACAATAGTTTGTCCATTGAATGTAAAGGAGGTGAAGAGGTAGTCATATGTTGTCAAAATAGAGACTTGTAGATCTGGCAACATAGTAGCATTTGGGGCAGAAAATTCAAGGATAGGGATAAAGGCAAAGGGTGCAGTCAATACAAGTGTTTGGCATGGGTTTGAGCATGTGGCAAGGTTGTAAAAGAGGATCATTCAAGAGATAGGTTATAAGGGCATGTGTTTAGATGTCAGGACAAGTACAACATTGGTGCATGATGGTGAAAAGGCTAATGAACATTCAACTGATCAGTTTGTACAGATGGAGAACTATTCCAAGCATAAAGCAAGGTAGTAATATTTGAGCCAATGGCAAGGTGTACCTGATGAAAGGGTTCCAATAGGATAAAGGCATGGAATTTTTAGTGGTGGACAGGTTGCAATACCATTTCCAAGATACTTGGAAAATTTTAAAGGTTGGTTGTACATGGTGCAGGTGCACCAAGTGCAATTTTGTGTCAATATTGTCCAATGTGGTCACATGGTAGATTTTAGGTTGTTTTTAAGTCTTTTTCTTCAAATAAGGTCTAAATAGACCAATTATAATGTAATAGGTTATATTTGTGTGGTTTGGAGTCATTGGGTCTAAATGGTAAAAAGTTGCAAAAATTGATAAAATGTTGTCAATGCAAAAAATGTAATGTTGAGGAATCCCAACGGTCATGTTAGTTCAAAGGGAAGTTTAGGCAGTTTGGTTTTTGGTGTGAAATGTTTAAATATGTCAAGGACATTGATGTAAAGCTCTCTCCAATGATTTGAAGTGAAAATCAATACAAAATAGCCCTATTTTCTACAAATTCTTTCTAATTTCATTGTTTCTTAGACCTGTATGGCTCTGTACAGAAGTAGTATGCTCCAAAAATTGTTGAAATAGTTGAAGATAGATGTTGATAACATTTTCCCTTCTGGTTTGAGAGTTTATCATTGAATTTGGTGTAATTTTGGATCAAATTTTTGGAATAGCCTGTGTTACCTTGTTAAGGGTTTGATAGTCATTTAAAATGTATTGAAGGGCCATTCCACTAACTTTAACCACTATATCTAAGTGGAATGGACCGTATGTAGTAGGAATTAGGCATGTTCATGGTTGTGAGAGCAGAGGGGATCTTTTGAGGTTCGGGCTTTATGCCCTAGTTGATAATTCTGAGAATTTTGGGTTCAAAAATGGTGATTTAGGGTGAGCTTTTGATGAAATAGTGTTGCCAAGGCTAGGTGATGGATTTTTAAGAAATTGCATACATATTTTAGTGTGATTGAAGTGGTGGCATGTTGGGAGAAGGTCTGGAGCATTAGTTTTCAATAACCATCCATGTTCCTAGCATAAAAAGCCTAAAAGCTAGGGTTTGGTGGATCGAAGCATTAAGGGGTGTTCTAAGTCTAAGATGTTGGTGATTTGGAGGTTTTGAGACCAGATAAAAGTATTTCAATAGTTATTTGGACTTGATAGAAGGTTTAGAGGGGAGGTCCTTTGTGAAAGAGACCTAATTTGGGTTCTAGACAATGCAGAAACGAGATTTTGGTGGAGTTGGTCCAAAGGGACCTATTGAGGTTTTGAGTTATGTTTTGTGAGAGCTGAAAAGGTGCGGAGTTTGTTGAATGAATTCCTTCTCTAAAATATATTTTTGAAAACATCAAGTTGGAGACCTACAAGGAAACTAAGTTGAATAGTGAAGAGTGGATGGAATAGTGTTGTAAGGACAAGAGGTTGGGTTTGAGTTGGATCAAATTGTGTTTGTAATTGATTTACCACCCTGTCGTTGCATCAAAGGGAGAGAGTTGAAATTGTATATAACCACACTAGGCCATTGGAAAAGCAAGAAACATAAGTGAAAAAATCTAAAGTGAAAATTGAAGAAATGGTAGACAAAACAACACAACTACTAAAGTGCAGACCACCTGTCAGAGTATGTCTTGTTCTTGCAAGAGAAATTTTTATGTTTTCAATTTAGCCATTTGATTACTGGTCTTCCTATTCCAATGAACAAGAAATAATTTTTTTAGAGACTTTTTACAACTCCACACTAGAGATGCAAGATCAACTGTGTGAGTTCTATCTACATAATTATGTTCTTACAAATGACACTACGTGGAATCCATTGATATTTGTAGGAGATCTCCAAATAAGAGATTTGGCATATTATATTAGAAATGAGCATCAAAGAGGCACAATTATACAAGAATACCATGAAAAAGAAAAATATATTTCCTTACAACTCAGGAAGGAGTTAGTGGATCCGAATGCAATAATAGATTAGTAGTTAGATCTCTTGAATCACAGAGGAGTTGGAAAGAAGATAATGGATATTAGAAAAAAAAATATTATAACAAGATGAAGGAATTAGAAAAAGGGAACATCAATGAAGCCTTTAAATTTATTCATAAAAGATGGGAAGAGCTTTCACCAAAGCTGAAAAGAAAGGAGCCATACTCTATTTACAACTACATAGCCACAATTCACAGGTCTCACAAGTATATAGATATTGCACTGAAAATGGAGTCACCTAGTTTCCACTTGTCTTCCATCCTCCTATCCTCTTACTCCTTGTACCACACTGGACAAGGAGGAAAATAGGGGAAGAAGTAGTAGTAGAGAACAATAGATTGGCAAAGCTCTCAAACCAAAAATGCTATTACCTAAAGCAGGTCAAAGGTGTTGATACTATGGTTGATTTTAGAGAAATAAATTTGCAATATAACCTCTAGCCTTAGAAATTGCTTGAAGACAAGCAAATGGATTAGTTGGGGGGAAATGATGGGCTTAATTTATGGCTAATTTTCCTTCATTATTTTATATTTTTATCATTTCAATCTGCTAAGTTTTACATACATTCCTAAGAATTTATACATCTTTTATGCCTTTCATGCACTTTAAACCAAACTTTAGTATGTGGAAATGCAAATATGACATGTTGACATTTGTATGTTTGAATGTATGAATGTTCATGAGATTTAGTATGATTTTATGCTTAAATTATGATTGTTAATGATGTGTATGTCTTAGGGATAAAACTAACTTCTTACAGCTAGAAGAACTGTAACACACAACAACTAGATTTCCAACTCACAACATAAGGACTGGGCAGTTGCAGGGGAAAGGTTAGAATGGTTAAAGTGCAAAAATTCTAGAGAATAATGAAGGTGGCCATTGAATGGTCAACCATGAGTCACTACAGACATATTCCTATCTACCAAATAAGATGACTGGAAGAAGAAGAAGTATATTTTGAGTAGGTTAACCCATGACATGACATTCCCCATGAAACACATCTTTGTCGTGGTGGTTAACTGTTAGGGCAAAGTTTTAGTTTAATTTCTCTTATTTTATTTTTCAATTATGGTTTTATGTTACAAAGACTAAGTCCTCTTCCTATCTTTGAGGGAGAGTGGATGAATACATTATGGTTATGTTTTCATTCCTAGAATGAATAAGACTCCTTATAGACCCTATATAGTGGGATATGTTGTGAGGACTGAATCTAGTTAGTTCTCTAGATAGTTTTTGCTAATTACCAGTTGATAGTTAATTATTGTTAGTTTATGTTATCATTTGAATAATAGATATGTATTTTTTAATGAGAAATCTTTAGTAGATTCTTGTCAAAGTTTATAGCTTTCATGCAATAAAGGAGGTAGTTCAGTATTATAATTTGTTGATTAAGTGGTAAGTGTTGATATCTATTGTGAAAGTAGAAACTCAAGCAAGGGCCACTTAAGGTACTGCTATCCACTCTATTTTCATGTTATTAGATTAGTTCATGCATTGTTGAATTACATAGCTCTTAATTACATGTGTTTTGTAGTTCCATGAATATGATTCCATGTTTTATGTGTTTCATACTCCTAGAGTAATTAATTATAGCTTAGTATTAAAATTTAATAGCCACTATCTTAAGTGATAACCACCCATAGCATAATCAACAACTTAAGTTTATTCCCCTATTTTGCAAGTTAAACATATTCATTTCCTTTTTCAAATTTTATAGTTTTATGTACATGGGTAATCACCTATACTCATTGATATAGGGCATGTTAGAATCCATGAGTGCATATATAGTGTTAACATTGTCAAAAGCTTATGAAGCCCTAGTTGATAATTAATTGAAGCCTCTCATGGAAGATGAATTATTCAACTAGAAAGCCATCCTCTGAATTATGTTTCTACCTATAGTACCAAGTTAATCAAACATTAGAGAAGCCCTACAATAAAGTCGTGTGATAGAAACAAACCCTGTTGAGGAGGAGAGCCCCTCTTATGAATAGACAAATAGATGAGATCAAATAGACAATAGTAAATAGACAAGACAAGTAGACAAGAGAGCATTACCAATAGCCTGCGACTCCCCTCTTGGCTTGATAAACGTGATGTGCTTGTGTGCAAGAGATCCTTTACTATTGCTTTAATAGACATGCAGTAGAGTTTTGCTATGGAGAGCAAGAGAGAATGATAAAATATGTAGAATATAGAGTAGAATGTGAGGGATAGCAAGATAAAACAAGAGAGAGTGAGAATGAGAGTGAAAAGAGGAGTTTTATGAGGTTTCCATGGCGGGAAGAGCCATTATACTTGTGCTCCTATCACAATGACACATGACATAGAAAAAGGATGCAAGATATTCTTATTTAAATCTTGAAAAGTTCGAGGATGCTAACACATCGCATGGATGTTTGCATGTTGTGCAAGTTTCCTACTCAAAATTTCACAAGAATGAGACATTCAAGCTATTAACACTTCGTTGTTGACCCCTATGAAGTTGGAATCATGAAATTACAACATAGGTTTTTTGTCATTTGTGATGTGTTGTCATAAATGCAATGGGCTAGATGCGTAAGTGTGAAATTTCCACATGTGCAATTTTACAACACCAAGAAAAATAACAAGTTTGTTTTAACTATCTAAAAAAAGAGAGAAATTAGAAAGAGAAGAGGTTAAAAATTATAATTGAATGAAAAAGAGATATGGTAATACTTTACCCAATGTGGCAGTATGATATAGTTTCCCTCGGGGATAATAACTATAGTTTTTAATGGAAAGGACATGGTAATTTTGATGGTAGTGATGTGGTAGAACTTCACTCATGTGTGGGTGTGGATGTGTGATCAAGGTTCATTTGGATATGGTGACGAGTCTTTGTATAGGGATAGGCCATTATCTATTATCTACAAGGAATTGGAGGAGAGAGAAATCTATACATATGTAAAGTAAATGTAATCTATAGATATAAGTATGAAAGCTAAAAGATACCAGCCTAGTTTTTCCTTGTATTTAATTAAATGTTTGACAAAATTCCACAATATAATGTTGTGATATTTTATCTATACTTTATTATTACTTCAAGTATGTGGTTATTTCATTATTTGATTGACAAAATATGTAATACATAAGTATAAATAAAGTTTGATGATCAACTAATGCATGAAACTTTCACATTAATGAACTTAATTTTAATATTCATTGCCAACATAATAATTGTTTCTAATACAAAGATAAGTAAATGGTTTACATAATAATTGTTTCTAATACAAAGCTAAGTAAATGGTTTCTAGCCTAGAATTATAGAAGACTACAGATTACATAAAATTCTTTCTCTAACAGTTATGACTAGTAGTTTGGGGAAAAATGTTAAATCAAATATGAGTGGCTAGGTCATAGTAGGGGTTCCTCAAACTTCCAAATAGTGAAGTAGATATCACTTTTGTGTTGCAGTAACTAACTAATATAACCAAGTGAGGGCATGAATTGTGGATTGGTCTTTCCAGCTAGACGAATCTTCCCAAGTTTGTAGACTATTACAACTTAGTGAAATAGAGAAAATATTACCTTATTCCCTCCAATTGGCCAAGTATTAATATGTATTTTGATGTTGTTATGCTAACCATTATAAGGATGCCAAACATATCCTTAAATCACTTTCCTTTCTTACCCCTAACTGCTACATGACCTATGTAACCATATGAATTTCTTAGAAATCATCTTTCTTGTACCATAGCTCATAATACTCTTTAAGCCCATCACACCTAGCCTCATATAGCACTATCAACCTCATTTAATGGCCGGAATCCATCTTCTCATAGTTATGACTCCCTTTGTATGTTGAAATTATCAAACTCCAATGGTATGTTCTAGAACTTCCTGGAAGGTGGGCAGTTGTATATTATAGTTGTTGGTAGATTTACCAAATATCCTTCTAGTGTCTATTATTGAATAAAACAATTAATATTTGAAAGAAAAATGGATTTAAAATCCCTTATTTGTGATACATTTATAAAACCAAAAATGAACTCCAATCATTTAAATCACCTATGAATCTTGTGTGAACCCACTTACAAATTAGCTAGGAGGATTTTTGTCCTTGAAACCAATTTCATTGTAGGGTTTTCATCCTAGGTTGAAGATGAATAGTTTTTCTCTTCTCCAAACAAGTATTTATAAAATGAAATTTTCAAGAATGCATTTTTATTTACCCATTCCTTTCTTTAGATTATTTTCCCAAAATAAATAAAATATTATTCGTTTTCCCACCTTAGTGACTTTTTACTTTTAATTTTATATTTTGGGTCTTTGTTGAGCCACTTTCAAATTTTATTGTTCAGCTTTATAAAATAAAATAATTACTTAAATATAAGTCACCCAAATTTTAGAAAACCTAATTAAATTAATTAATTATTCTCTTTTCTATCTCAATTAGCCTATAGGAATTAAAATAGCTTAAGGATTCATATCTAGTATTTGCACCTACAAAGGGGATATTAAGAAAGCACACAACTGTTATGGATAATATTACATGGTAATCATATATTAAATTTCAAATGATAATTATCTCAAGCATATAAGTTGGAGATAAGTATAAAGGTATATAAAGACAAGGTTGCCCCTAATATAGGAAAGTGTTAAGGATATATGTAGGCTCATGGAAAGTAAGAATTAAAGTATATGACATAAATTTGCCTCTAATATACAACAAATCATAAAGTAGATATATGACATAAATTTTCCTCTAATATACAACAAATCATAAAGTAAATACAACCCTAAAGAATGGGGAAGCCATAGTATCCCCAATGTAGCTATAGGAACATGATAAGGCATGTGAGCACAAAATGGCATGGGAAAGCATGGTTCCCCCAATGTAATGAGTAGATCTGAGAATATGATAAGGAACGTGAGAGAAAAATAGTGGGGGAAAATCATGATGTCCTGAATGTAATGGGTGGCTCTAGGAACATTATAAAGCATGAGAATAAAAATGGTATGGGAAGGTATAGTACCCCCAATATAGTAAGATAAATCTAGAAGAATGATAAGAAAGTGAAAGCACATATAATGGCAACATGAGACAAGTAATAAGCATAAAAAATATCATAATAGCATAAGCAATGTCAAAGGATCATAATAATACAAGAGGTAAATAAATAGCAAGGATCATAATAATACAAGAGGGTAAATAAATAGCCATAAGAATGAAAGTAGAACATGATAAGGATCATAAGTAAAGGGGCATAGGTAAATATGTAAGGAAAATATAAATCATACATGCAAGATCGTAGTTAGAGAAACATGATATGGATAATAGACCAAGATCAATATAAAAAAGAAATATAAGGATGCACAATGTAATAATAATAATAATAATAATCGTAAAAGAAGAAATAATAGGAGAATGAATAACCAATGTGGTACATGAGAAAATGCAAGGGTAGAGTTGGGTATGGATGAACGTAGTAATGGGAAACATAGATATAAACAAGCATAAGTAAAAAAATTCAAGCAATATAAGAAAGATGCCTCGAATTAGGGAGGGAAAAATATGAAACATAATATAAAAATTAAAATGAAAGAATGTCAATTGTAGTAAGTAAGGAATACTAAAAAAAATAGCCAAAATATAAAGCAAGAAGAAAAATATAGAGTAAAAACTAGAAACATAGGCATATAGAGTCCATGAGAGTGTTTGTGAATCATCAAAAAATATAGGAGGATCATCATCCTCGAAAAGATCTTATTCTAAAAAGTGTCATCCTAGCATTCTTCAATGACTAGTATTTTCTTCCTTGTGACTTTCTTTTACTATAATATGTGTTTCTTCTTGATATTCTTTTATAGATTTTACAAGGCATCAGGCAAATTCACCGCTAGCAATTTATTGTCAAAAAATTTATTGCCAAAAATTCACCGTGGGAAAATTCATCACCATGAAAAATTCGCCTCAAGGAAAATTCCCTACCAGCAATTCACCACCACAAAAAATTAATCACAAACTTTTAATGTGATGAATTTTCTACGGCGATGAATTGCTAGTGGTGAATTTTGCTTGAGGTGAATTTGTCATGGTAGTGAATTTTCCCGTGATGAATTGTTGGCGGTGAATTTTCCCACGGTGAATTGTTGGCGATGAATTTTCCTAGAACCCTTTTACAAACATATTAGAAATTGATTACACATTAGGTGTATTTATATTAGCCTATTTTTCTTTCTTTTTGGTGATGTTTGTGGAGAATTTTTTTGCATTTGATGTATCATAATAGTTTTCTTTGGAATACATGTATTCTTCTTTGCATGAAATACCAATTTTTGTGTTATCTTAGTAGTTGCTTTTCTATCATTGCTTCATGAATAGTTTGTTCATCATTAGAAGGTATACATATATCAATTCCTTTATGTTTATCAACTATAGGTTGTTCAAATTAAAGATCTTCAAGGTTTAGATAATATTGATCCAACCTAATTTGAAATCTTTCAAATTCATATAAATTTGTATCTTGTGTAAATTAGGGCTTAATTTGGGGAATAAGCATGAATCAATAATAGCAAACACAAAACTATCTAATTCAAGCTATGAAGACCCTAATACAACAATGAAGCACAAGTGACAATAGAAATCACAATAATAAAGCAATAAAACTCAATCTCTATGCCAAAGTTGATTCTCCTCCATTTCTCTTCTCCATTTTGCTTTGTTTGTTCTTAGATTTGTAGTATACAATGTACTTCCATGAGCTTGATGTTGATGCAAGATAGCTAGATCTCAAGATAGCAAAACTTCAAAGATTGTGGTTAGGTTGAAATGAAGTTGATGGCTTGCTTTTATTGAAATCCCAATTCAAATGAAGGGTGAGGATTGAAAGATGATGTATCATAATCAATTGATGAGATTAATTGAGAGGAAAAGAGATAAGGATGAGAAGGATGGACCAAAACTCAAGAAATTAGTTAAGATTTAGGGCTTAGCTTAGAAAAATTCAAATTAAATAATGATAACAATTATTTAATTTAAAGGAGGGAAAATGAATAATTAAATAATTAAAAATAATTATTTAATTATAGAAGAAGGATGAAGTGTTAAAATATTAAATAATTAAAATAATTGTTTAATAAAAGGAGGGAAACGATAAATAGTTAAATAATTAAAAATAATTATTTAATTATAGAGAAAAGTGAAAATAAATAATTAAACCAAAAAAAAAAATTATTTAATTATAAATAAAAGATAATTATGATACAATTTAAAATAAAATTGATATTTATTTAAATTAATCAAAAGAGTGAATGAGATAGTGAATTAATTAAATAATTAAAAAATATTTTAATATTAGAGCAATATGACATTAGAGAATAACTAAATAATTAAATTTTTTAATTATATTTGGAAGAAGGCAAATTAGTGGTCAAATGTTACTTGTAGGCTTGGGACATTTTTCAGTGTCTATTTTGCCCCTCTTTGATATAATGTGATTCTGAGCGTTGTGTCAAAGAATAATTAGGAAAATTCAGCCTAGGATATGTCCTAGTGTGCTCCGACGGATGCAAGATAAGATGATGCCCGTTGGGAAAATTGATAAATTTTCAAAAACTTCAATT
>VDFB02367057.1:0-31275 GCA_007258455.2 Sequoia sempervirens
ATTATTAGCTGTGTCTAAGCTTGGGATATCTGTTAGTATTGGAGTTAGTTGCTACAGGTTATGTGTCTTAAAGACAATGTGCATTTGAAGTAAGTCCCATTGAAGCTAGGTAAAATTGCTGTACATTGTGGGTTAGGGGCATTAAGAACAGAAGTTCCCTCTTCTGGGAGTTTTATTCCCACAAGAGGGTTTCTCTAGAGGTATATTGTGGCACAATTATGTGTGTGCATGATTGTTTATTTTCCTCATATTGTGTAGTATTTTTGTGCATCTTTAGGCTGAAAATGCATTTGTTTGTTTCTGTTCATCAGAGATAGCTAGCAGGATACTCATAACTGAAATCCATATGCGGATGGACTAGAATGCTGTATAGCTACTCTAATTTATGGATCGCTAAAGTAAGCAGATTTTACACTCAGAAAAATAATCCTAAACTAAAACTTCAATCAAAAAAATGGACTTGAGTATGATATCTTGAAATCACATGTTGCTGAAAATATGAACAACAAACACTTAAAAATGCTGTCATTTATTAGACTGAAACTGAATTACACTCAAACACTGTTCTTCTTCTGTATTATATATTTTTTCTTGCTGCTAAATCATGTGCCCGATATTTATAGACTAAGATAATTTTCTAGGCTTCACAAAATTAAAGCAAAAAAGGCTAAGTAAAATAGAAGACAAAGCCCTTTATTCTAGAAACAAAAACAGCTTATCTTAATGAATTTAGAATCCCTCTAAACATATGAAAAGTTATAAAAGTTAGAGGAGTCCAGTACATAGTTAAAATAGAAAAAACCGTAACTAAAAATTAAAGCTGCTTTCAGTGCCTAGCTGTAGGAGAACAGCAGCCAATCAACACAATTGAAAAGCTAACATAAGGATTGCAAACAAATGTAACAGAACCATTTTTGGAGTACCAAGTGAGCTATCTCACACTTTTGGTGGAGATTCTACGCACAAGTGGTTTCTCCAAGTTACCTTTTGTCTCCTTATTGATGGTTGTCTATAATTTTCTTCGTCATGTTATATGTTAATTCCAGTTAAAGAATTCAGTCATATGTTGTTCAAATAATCTAACTCCTACAAATCCCATAATTTGGTGACCAAGCTTGAGGAGTATCATCTCTATTTAATAGATTAAAAAGACTCGATGTACCATTGGATGAAAGAACCTGTGGCCAAGTGCTTATTAGGATACCTTAGTCATGGTTTGTGCATCTTTGGTATAGGTTGGTCTCTTTTGCATGGTAGACTCTTCTGTTTTCTTCATACCTTTACCATCTTCTTAGAGCTTTTTCAGCATCTCTTCCTTTGCATGCGACTCCTTCTTGCAATCCTTCACTAATATCCATTTGGAAATCTCCATGGCTTGTCAATCTAACTTGCAACTCTTGATTATCTTCTTCTAATGTTACACTATTTTCTTTAGCTCTTGATTCTCCAAATAAATTTGTTGGTTCATTTATTCAAGCTTTTGAATCCTTTTTCTTTGAAACTTTTCCCATGGCTTGACTATGCAATCCAAAAAACCTGCACTTACTTTTCAGTTACCAAATATGGAAGCAAATCTATATAAAAATTTGTAAATGTGTTAGCAAATGCTTTAAATGCTCAAAGGAAACATTGCTATAATACCATGAACTCTGCAAATGGCGTAGTTACTTAAAAACACAATTCATCAACACAGATATGTTTTTCCATATGTGCTGTTCCCAAGTTTTATTCTATTGAAATTTGAAACAACATTTTAAGGTTGCAATTGATGCTTCCAATAACTCTATGGCTGCCATATACAACATATATTCATTTGGCAATTGTGTATATGCTCTTCTACATTGCCTACATTCATTGTGTATCATGTTTCATACCTCTTCTATGCAACTAGCTACATGTGACTCTTCTATATTCCACAATAGTAATAGTGCAACATAGAGTATGCTGTTTCTTTTATTTTTTTCAAATTAGAATTCCTGTTATCAACAAGTGCTATGCTTGTAAACTTATAATCATTTGAACAATCATTCTTATGTTTTCTTAAGTGCTTGAGTTACTGAAACAGTTGCACAGAATGGAAGCAAGCGAATGAAATGACACACATATAGAAAGAGAGACGGATGCAAATATTTACCCCAGAGAAATCCAATGTGAGAAAATTTTAGAAGAGTAAATCTTTGCTTTCTTGTGCCACTATCTCTCAAGCAACTTTATAGTATCATTCTTATGTTTTCTTATGTGTTTGAGGTAACAAATTAGTTGCTAGATTGTGGAAGTAAGGAAGCAAATGAAACGATACATTCATAAAAAGAGAAATAGATGCAAATATTTACTTTGGAGAGAATAAATGTGAGAAAATTTTAAAAGAGTAAAGCCTTACAAGCTGATTGCCTTCTCAAGGCCTTCAAGGACATTGACAACATATCAATAGTAACCTAACACTTGTAATGGTCTAAACTTGCTTCCAGCCACACTCTTCTACACATACATGCTACCACTCTAGAATGCTCAACCAAGGAGTACTGTGAAACACTAAGTCCCTAATAGCAGTTTTAGACTTCTGATTCAAAGTTGATTAGCTTCATCTTACAAGATGGTCAATTGCCATTTGAAATCTTCAATCCTTGACCAAGCACACATGATGCTAGATGTTGGACTAAGCACTAAAAAGGACTATTAAGCTAAGTTGCTAGTATGGGTGTGGGAATGAACTCGGGTTTGGGATTTGTGTACATTGATATGACAATTTTTTCCCCGGAGTATGGGTATGACTATATATATATATATATATATATAACATTGTTGACCATATAATTTAAAATATAATTGATACTTGATACTAAATATAAGTTAAATAATAGAATTGGAAGTACGCTTATAATTCATTCATATATCTTAGTATCCAAATGTCAAATCATAATTCATAGCTTGCTATTTTGTAAATGTCTTAAATCCACATACCATTCTTTGAATTATTGAAAAGATAATTGATAATTCTCTGTTATATCATATAATATATCAATATGTCAAATCATTACAAAACTTGCAAATAGTAAATACAATAATTTTTCTTACCCTCCTCTCCATTGAAAGCATAAGTCATCACTTGGTTGAACTTCATTTGAACCACAAGAAATCATAGTACCACTTCCATGAGCTACATGAACATCATGTGTAGGAGCCTTGTTGTCATTTTTATTGACCTGGCAAGCTTTAAAATAGATGCATCCAAGTTGGCACACTTAGGGGCTATATCCCAATTTTTTGTTGCCCCTTCCTTGTAGTCAACTTTCTTATGTGACAAGAGGCACAAATTGGAATGGATGGAGACCAAATCTTCTACTTTTTTTTTGTAGCCAATTAGTTATGCTTAACCAGTGAAGAGTAATATGTACTCCAATTCCACTCAACGAAAGAACTTACAACTTGTTGAAATTGGAGAGTAGGTCAATACAACTTAAGCACGTGAAAGAATGTGAAAAATTAAAAATTAGAAATGCTTACTTGTGATAGAATTTTGATTTCAAGAGGTTGGAGGAACATATAACTTTTCCCATGGAGGTACCACTATGTATGAGTATCCATCTTGTAATTGTCTTGAAGAGTGCAATTACTATGATCTTGTCCTGTGACGAACCTTTCAAATTCAATCCTAAATTTATCCACCACTTCTAGATTCAAGAGTATTCTTCGTAATGCTTTTTTGTATCCATTAGTAATTTCATTGTCTCTATATGGTGCTGTTCTCCTAGGTAAAGAAAGTATTTCTATGCTGTACTATTTGGGAGATAATGCATATGCAAGGAGATACAAGGGCATGGTCATATTTTTCTTGTGGTCAATATGTAATGTCCCCTCCTAGCCTCTGAGTGGTGTTTATCCTTCAGCCTATTCCAAAGTTCCTATAGGCTAAATAGAATTGGTAAGAGAACTCAGTTCTAGTCCTTTTTGAGGGTTTTCAGAGTTTTCTGGTGGACTTTCTTTTTTTAGCAGGGGGCTAGTTCAGTACTTACTGCTTACAATAAGTTGGGTTGCATATCAGTTTCCTCACCAGTTTGTGTTTTCAGAGTATTTGCTATTTTTAGTGCTTACTAAAAATAGTAAGTCTATTTATGGGAAGTTGGTCTAGGTCAGGCTACTTTCAGCAGTGTCATTTTAGTTGGCATTGGGTTGACTTTCAACAGTGTCATTTCAGTTGGCATTGGGTTGCTAAGGTCAGATTTTTTAAATATTTGTTTTTTCTCTCTTGAAATGATTTTAATAAAGTTATTTTATAACTTTATATTGAGGGGCAGAGGGGTCATAAAAGTGTACCTTGGTGCCTAATTCATTCACTTCAAGTTGTTTTTAAAGCAACATAATCACATTTGAAGGTTGGATAAGGGGGACGCCTAGGAGTAAAATGAAGTTTTAAATTGAAATTTAAAATAAAGTCAAGGTAAAAAGGTGTTGATTTTGGAGGGAACTCATATTCAAACCTAATTTCACCCTAATTTCTCATTGAGAGGTTATAACTTCATTTTAGATCCTCATTTTGGAAAGTATTAAAATGGCCTTAGAAATTTTCTTTTGGTATGATTTTTAGAGTGTTTTTGAAGAGTTTTTAGAAGTTTCTAGGCACTTTTTTCACAGGGTCTGAACCTGGTATTTCATACATATCTTTTTATTGGTTTGTATTTGTGATCTAGGTGTTGGCTAATTGTATGCTCCTCTCCAAGGCAATCCAAAACATATATTCACACATATTTATTGGTGGGGAAATGATTTATTAGAGCAAAATCGCCCTTCATGCTAGCGCCCTATCTGGGTTCTATTACCAATCTAGTCAGCCAAGTCTGGGACTGATTTCTGCCATTTGGAGGGCTGTTAGAGTGGTGTTTGGGCGTTGGATTGCAAAAGGTTTGAAGGCTCTTATCCTTGGTGAAGAAAGTGACAAGTTGGAGTCCTTAAATGTTGTTATAGTTACTACAAAAAAACAGGTATGAATTGTTATTTCTGAGTTTGTATTAATCATGGCAAAAGACTGAAATTTTTTGTTGTATTTCTGAGAAATAAGTCTGAAAGCAATGTTCCATGGGGATGTGTCCCCCCCAAAAAACATAAAGTTTCTGATACGGGGACATTTTCGAGATGGGGAGACGCTTGGGAAATGTCCCTCCACCATCTCCAAGTGCCCCTGCCATTTCTTGACTTGAGGGAGACGTTTCCCTAAAGTTTCTCATAGGGAGACACCTAGAAAACTCTTGGGAAACTTGGGAAACTCCTGGGAAACTTATAGACCTACCCCCCAACGTCTCCCAAGTCCCCTCCAAAACTAAAAGGCAATTTAATAATATTTTAATAATATTTTTATAATTTTATTGAAAAAAAAAAATCTAAACTTTTAACATGGTATAATGTTTTAGAATGATATTTTTGCTCATTATTTTTTGTCGTGCGACTGAGGTAAGAGTTGCCGAGCTTCCGCTTGAGATTGAAGTGGCGACTCGAGAGAGATTGCTGCATGCTTTTTTCTTGGTGACTCAGGGCGACAGTAACCACTACTAGGTTAGATTCTCATTACTCATTCTTTGTTTTATTTTTTTTTCATTTTGTTTGTGTTTATTTTTTCTCGCCCGTGGCCTCAGGTTCTACCCTCCACCCTCGGGCTTCCCATTTGTGCCGGGTAAGAGGCTGGTTTGGATTTTTTAGGAACTTGTTGCCGCTCATGAATGCATTGATGCGGGCTTTGTAGAGGCCTCGTGTTTACATACAGCCCACGCCGCATTCCATGAGCCTTTGAGGCATTCCTAGAAAAATTTCAAAAAATTAAAAAATTAAAATTATAAATTATTAAATTTAAAAAACATTTAAATTTTAATTATCATTCTGATTTTGTGCATATCCTGCAATCTGTAATGTCCCCGTTTTGGAGGTAATTTGATTTAATTAATTTAATTAATTTAGTTGTCCAAAATAATGATTTTTCAAGTGGATGACTAATTAGTTATTTTAATTAAATCATTGAGTGGTATTAAGTTAATTAATTATAAGGTTATCAAATAAATCAAAATTATAAGGTGACCTTATATTTAATTAATTTAATAAAGTGACTTGATTTTAAAATATATGATATAAAGTCACTTAAATAAAATAAAATAATATTCTAGAAGTTTCTGGAGAAATTAAGGAAAAAGAATAAATAGACATCTTGGGCTTCATTCTCAGCAGGCAGATTTGATGTTGTTGATGTTGGTCATTTCATCTTGTGGAGCCTAGGGTTTCTGCAGATTGCTTCTTGTCGTAGGAAACGAAAACTTCCTATTGATAGCAATTTTGAGGGTGTGAAATATCACTTGAATTATTGCAGCTAAGGAGAGGTTACTTCAGACTTCTCATATGCACAAAATTTGTGGCCATTGGCCAATTTTGTTGAAGATTCGTTTGAAGATTTTGGAGGCATCATTGGAGAATATTTTGGCATCTCCATTCTTCATTGTTTGCATTTTTGGAGGACAAAGCTATTACTGTGAATTCTGATTCAATTCAGTCATTGATGATTGTTTATCAGCTTGGCAAGGAAAATTCGATTTTGCTTATGAAGGGATCATTTAGCATCAATTTTGGATGTAATATGATAGGAGCAATATAAAAGTCATTGTGAGGGTAGAACTCTTCTCCTATTAATGCATTTGGAGGTGAATTGAGGTGGTAAAGAATTCTGATTTTTAATCAACAACAAATTGAAGTTTTACCAGCATACATAGGGGCATGATTTTGCAAGGAGAGCTCCAATAAAATTCGATTTTCATCAAGGAGTGAAGCGCTTGGCTCAAGGAAGGGGGACGACCCTCTTGGAGACTTTTTGGAGCATCAATAAGCTCACGTTTAATTTATATCTGCATACACCAGCAAACAGGGGCGAATAATGGAGGAGTTCGATTTGGTTTACAAGAAGACTTTTTGGCCTGAGTTTGAGTTGCTTCATCATCTACAAGGCTAGGCGACTTCATCCATCTAGGTTCCCTTGTTTATTACTCATCATTGTATTGCATCATAATAGATAAAATCACAGCTGTAGGTTGCATTCATTTTCAGCAGTTGGTATATTTGATGTCTATGTAATTTGCCAAGAGTCTTGGCTGAGTTGAAATCATAATTGTATTGGAAAGATATTTGCATTGAAGGAGTAATAAGAAGTTGTCAAATTATTAGTTGATTTTATGTATTGTAACCAGCTTCAGAATTTACATGCCAAGTGTTTGACAAATTACCTCTTGGCTGGAGGTGCACTTATGCACTTAGTTCTTCATTGAAATGCTTTTTAAATTGCATAGGAGCATTATAATTCATTTAGAGACTTGCATAGTAGTTGTAGAAGTCTACTTAAGCTTTCAAAATCATTTGGTATTCAATCCTTGCATCAAACAACAAACTGAAAACAACATATCAGTCACCTACACATTGCATACAAAGTGTTTGAAGAAATTACAAGGCTGCAAATTGAGGCAAATTGTGATCAGTTTGAGCAAGGCTCATTACACAATCATATTCGTTGCATTCCATGAGATGACATCTCTTTGAGGCATACTGTCAAAAATTTCACATGCCTACAACTATGCTTCCACATTTTCTAATAATATGAGATTTTGATTTTTAAATATGAATATTAAATACTATTTTTTGCAGAGCATCAAAGATTAAATAAAATAAAAAAGAAGTTAAGAAATTCTGATAATTCATAATCTTAAATACTGTATATGATTTTCTGATAATCAATGAATCATTAATCTGAGATTCTCATAATATGAGATTCTGATTTTGTTTTGAAATTGTTTTTTGCAGCATGATTTGACATTACCTAGTTACCATAAGGCATAATGAGTTCACCAATCAATAGAAGTAAAGGTGAGGTTGCGGGTGAAGAGGTTGAACTTGAAGCAAAAATTGGAAGTGGAAGTGAAAATGAATCTGATGCTTCAGATTTTCAAATAGATGAGGGTGAACATGACTCAAATACTCAGACTCAAGCTCAAACAGGTTCTATTGGGAGTAGAAAAGATAAATGCCCTTCAAAAATCCTCCAAAGATATGCCAAGGGCCCCTTTGATCCAAAATCACCATTAAAACAATTTGCATCTAAGATGCCGGCACAGCCTAGGACACGTGGGGGCACTAGAAAGCTGGAGTGCCACCTTTGTTATCTTGACTGGAAAGGGAGCATTACTAGAACTAATGCTCACTTACTTCTTATTTGAGGCAAAAGTGTAGATGTTTGTAAAAAGGTGGAAAAAAATGCAAAGTATAGAGCTGAAATTTTAAAATTATGGGGTACTAATGAGGAAGCAACACCTATGACTGCTACATTGGGACATAGGAGTAAGAGTGATTAGATTGCAGCAGTTTCTACTTCTACTTTGCAGAGTCAAAGGCCACCAAATCCATTCAGTTCAGGTGTAGGAGAGCCTAAGGGGAAACGTAAAGTGGCATCTTCAAGTTCACAACCATTGGCAGATTTATTTAATACACAAGCAAAGGATGAGGCAAATGATGCTATTGGCAAATTCTTCTTTTCCAATGGCATTCCATTCCATGTGGCTTGCTCTCCTTATTATAAGGAAGCTATGTCAAAGGTAATAAGGGCGGGACCATCATATGTGCAACTAGGGGAGACTAGATTGAGGACAACAATCTTGGATCAAAACTATTCCAAGATTAATATTTTGATGGAGAAGATGAAGAGAACCTGGGTCACAAGTGGATGCAACATAGTCATGGATGGGTGGACGGAGATTAGGCATCGTCCACTCATCAATGTCATGGTCACATCTACAGGGGGCTCTTATTTCCTTAGGGCTATTGATTGTTCAGGGCATAACAAGGATGCTCATTATCAGTTCTAGATCCTCAAGGATGCCATAAAGGAGGTTGGGCCACAAAATGTGGTGCAAGTAGTGACAGATGTAGCCCATGTGTGTAGAGTTGTAGGGAAGTTGGTTGAGGCAACCTATAGACACATTTGGTGGACTCCTTGTTGTGTGCATGCTATGAATAATGCACTTAAGGACATGGATAAAATTAGCTGGATCAAATCAATTGTGAGTGATGCTAGAGATGTGCAAATGTTTATTTGCAACCACCATACTTCACATGCACTTTTCAGGACCTTCTCCAAGAAGGAATTCCTGAAACCTATAGAGACTCGATATGCATCATACTTTATTCTCTTGGAGAGGATGCTTGAGTTGCAAGAGCCATTGCAACTAATGGTAATGACAGCAGAGTGGAATCGATGGCCTAAGTCGAAGACACAGTAGGGGTTGAGGGTTAAGGAGGTGGCGAAGAATGATGTCTTTTGGGCTGATGCCAAATATATTGTCTCCATCATTGATCCAGTCTTCAAAGTTATTAGATTTGGGGACTCTAATGCACCTTCCCTTGGAGTGGTATACGAGTGCATTGATTCCATGCTTGATCAAATGAAGGCTAAAGTGTGAGAGAAGGACCCCACAATGCAATTCTACCCCGAGCACATTTATCCAATCATTCAACGTAGATGGGAGAAGCTCAACACTCCCTTACACATGGCTACCTATGTATTGAACCCGAAGTGGTATGTGCCACATCCCGACAAAATAACACCTATAGAGGATGCTGAGGTGAAGGAAGGGTTCATGAAGGCCATTAACAAAATGTATGATCCTATAAAGGCTAGCTTGCTTTGTATCGAGTGGACAAAATTTTCCACTCTTTGGGGATATTCAGAGGCGGCCAAGGTAGATTTGGAGACTATGTCAGAGGAGGACCCCAATTTGTGGTGGACTATGCATGGGCCTAGATCTTTGATTACTACTCTAGCCATTCGTTTGCTGTCCTAGATTTCTAGGTCTTCTGCTATTGAGAGGAACTGGTCCACTTATAACTTCATTCACTCTGTTAAGAGGAACAAACTTACTTCTAGGAGGGCAGAGAAGCTTGTGGCTGTACATAGTGCCTTACGTCTATTTGACCACAACACAACTACATACAAGGAGAGTCCAACAACCAGATGGCATGTAGAGCCAGAAGAGCCAACACAGATAGATGATGATCCTACACAGACAGGGCTGGTTGGTATTGGTTTAGATGAGCTTCAACATGTGGAGTCCAGCAGTTCCAGTGATGAGGAGATTGGCATGGAGCTTGGAGATGATTAGATCATTAGAGACATCAGACCATTAACTTGGAGCCATTTACTATTTTGTTACTTGTACTCTGTTTTTGAAGTTTGAAGTTTGAACGTTGATGATATAGTGATACTTGATTGTAATTATGATTCATGAATCATGATTATGAAACTCAAATTATGTAACATCTTGTTCTTGTTGCATTTTCCAATGTCTATATCTTCATTTTGATTTTCAATGTTTAGTGGTTCACTAGTTCAATGAAATGATATATTATTGCAATGTGTTATTGTGTTTAAACAGTTAATCTTTTTAAGTTTTAAGTTTTGTTTTTATGTGTTAACTTTACTTATTCCTTAGGCTTCTATAGTTATGTAATTATATTGTTATACATCTTTTTATAACTAATTTTTCAAGTACTATATGTATTTTAGCACCGCCCCCCGGCCGCCGTCCCCCCACCGTCCCCCTCACGTCCCTAAACTTAGGCCCCCCAACTCCCATCCCGGAAACGTGTCCTCCGCCGTTTCCCCGTCCTCATCTTTGAAAGTCCGTGGAAAACTGTCTGAAAGTAAACATTCCTAAGCAATGCTAATTCATATTATTTTCTGTTCTTCTTGTTACTATCATTTATGTATGCAAAACATTGAATGGCATTGAAACATAAAAGCAAATACCAACAAACAAACACAAACAACATAACAGTGAAAACAATCAGCATATCAGTGATATCAAACAAAAAAAGTCAGGGGTGTTATACTACACAATAATGGTTTTTTTCACCCTTAGGAAAATTGTTTTTTCAGGGTCATTCCCCTTCTCTGCTATCATGGCCCTTATTTTTTCTATCAAGGGCTGCATGCCATTAGAGATTTCTCCCAAACACAATTGATTTATATTAATGAACTTGATCATACTCATGATGGGCTTGATGAAACTCAAGAAATAGTCCACATGAGCCCACCAATCATCATTTGAGGTCAATGAATTGAATTTTTGGGTCCTTTGTGAATTTGATTGCCTCCACACACTCCATTGGTTGTAATGGCCATGCCACTCAATGCCTCTTGCACATTCATAAGTCATCTCAAATTTCATAATGACTGTGTGTGATGCAAAACTAGTCTTAGCAACCCAATGTAGGGTAAAAAAAAGTCAAGAACAATTTAAAATTTAAATAAGTAAATATGTCATATAAAATTAAATTTAAAATAAATATCGAAATTTCATAAATCTACCTTCAATAATTCCAATTTGGAGAGAGTTCTGAAAATGCCTTGTGACATATGATGGTTTGTCAAAAACATCTAAATCTCCTCACCCTTTGTGTATATATTTTTCACCTACTCTATCTGAGTGCCAATCTTTTGCATTAGTAAATTGAGGGAGTGGATGGTACATGGTGTCCAAAAAAAGTGCCAATCTTTTGCATTAGTAAATTGAGGGAGTGGATGGTACATGGTGTCCAAAAAAAGTGCTTGTACTTTTCCTCAACCAAAGCACCTGCTAACCTACAATTTTTTGCATGATTTGGACAACGTTCTTAGCACCCACCATCTCTATGGACTCAATGAGGATTTTGGAAATGAAGTTTGTATTCTTCACTTGCCCCTCATAATCAACCACCTTTAAGAACATTGCCCCTTTGGGGACAGTGCAATGACATTTATTTAAGGTTGGATTTTACAATCTTTCCATCCATCAAAAACAATGGACATTCTTGTTTCATACTATGGATCTTTGATTGGTTCTAGTGATGTCTCTATAATTTTTTTCTTTTACCAATAAGGTGTACACATTCTCATACCTAGAACTTGTGTAAGTAGAGGGTGTTTGATTGGCTGCTGTCACCATTTCCAACCAATATGGTAATCTCACCAAGTTGAAAGGAAGACCATTGGCATAAATACAACGTGCAATGTGTTCATTTGCATTGTTCCTTGCCTCATTTTGAAATGCTTCTCTAATGGGCTTCTTTTGTGGGAAGAAATAAAGGGATCTTCTTGGGTAGATAGTGTTTCCAAGAAAGAACGTATGGAAACCACTATTGAAGGAGATGTTGCAGGTGGCTTCCTTGATCCTTTCAGCTAAAGAATAAGATTTTAATTTTTCTCTCATTCACAACATCAATTCTTGTTCTCTAATATATGCCACAATTTGTTCCTTTGACAGCCCCTTCTTGTTTGTCCTTTGACAAACTCTAATTCTTAGATCAGTCATAGCACACAGGTTAGCTTTCACTCAACTATATGAGCTCTTATACTCAATCCCATAATGACTAGTATGCCAAAGACAAGCTCCATCTCTTGGAAGTTGTTCAATCATCGTAACATATTTCCACATAGGTGATGCTTGATCATACTTGAAGTGTCTACTTGTCTCTAGGGCTATTGAACTTGAACTAGTAGCCATTTTGAATAGGTTGTTATAAGAAAAATTAAAAAAGAAAATAAAATGTAACCCTTACAATTCATATAAATATAGTAAAAGAAAAAATCTATTAAAAAATATTTAAAATATTTAAATTTTTTCTTTTTGGAAAAAGGTTGAAAAAATTCTTCAAAAATTTGAAAGAATCTCACAAAATACTTACCATTGATCAATAAATCTCCTTTGTGCAAGCTAGTTCCTTTGTAGCTCCTACCAAATGTCTTCAACACTTTTGCAATCCTTCACCTTTCAAAATGAACCAGCTAGCTTCACAAATGTAAAATAGAAAAAGGGAATGATATTGTTTGTTTTTGTGATTGTAAAATGAATGTTATTGGTCACTTTTAGGGTTTTTGTAGGCTTTTTAAATGCTTTTTTGTAATATAAGACTGTTGATGTTTAGCAGCTAGTTCCGTCATGTAGCTCCTACCAAATGTCTTTGACACTTTTGCAATCCTTCACCTTTCAAAATGAACCAGCTAGCTTCACAAATGTAAAAATAGAAAAAGGGAATGATATTGTTTGTTTTTGTGATTGTAAAACGAATGTTATTGGTCACTTTTAGGGTTTTTGTAAGCTTTTTAAATGCTTTTTGTAATATAAGACTGTTGATGTTTAGCAGCTTTGGGCTTCATACTTATTTATTTGTGATTATTTAATGTGAAGAGGCGCTTCACATGACAACATTGTAATTGTTATCTTGGCCGACCTTCCTTGTAACTTGCATTTTATTAATTGTAATTATATTTTTATGATGGCCGACCTTGCACAAAGAGGTGCAACCTTTCTCTCCCAAATTTTATAAATACAAGTTCATTCCATTCATTCAATCATCAATCAAGCAAGCAAGTTCAAAGTCTCTTCTCTTCTCTCAAGTGCGAGTTACCAAGAGCAGATTGCGAATTCATCAAGTGCAAATTGCGAGGTCATCAAGAGCAAATTGCGAACTCTTCAAGAGCAGATTTGAGTTGCAAGGAAGTTCAAATTATTTGTGTATCATTGGATCTTGTGAAGGTGCTGATTATTGGCCTTGAGATTGGCCTCATTGTAAAGAGACTTGTTGCCATTATTTTTATATAATAGAGAGATCTTTGTTGCTGGGTTTTTCTCCCTCAAGAGGAGGGTTTTCCTAGGGTATTTGCTGTGTCATTGTGTTGATTTTTGAATTAATTTTCTGTGCATTATATTTGGTCATAAAACTAACATGGTATCAGAGCGGGTTTGAAAAAGATTGTGATCAGATTTGTTATTGCAGCGATACTCTTTATTCTCTTTATCATTCTTTGTCTATCTCTATTTTAGTCAAGATGGTGAACGGTCTTAAGATTGAAGATAGACTCGAGGGAGCATCTAACTACACATCATGGAGGTTCAAAATCATGCTCAACTTGGAAGAGAATGACTTGGTTGAGTTTGTGGAGTCCAAAGTTCCTAAACCAACGGAGGAAGAAGAGAAAGTGTAGTGGAGGAAGAAAGACATCAAGATGAAGAAGATGTTAGTTGAGTCCGTTAAGGATCATATCGTTCTGATTGTCTCCAAGTTGAAGATGGCAAGAGAAATGTTCAAAAACTTTGGAGGAGATGTACGAAATCAACAACACCAGCTGGGCACTTGCATTAAAGGAATAACTTCATCATGTTAAGATGGCGGAAGGAGAATCTGTCATTGCTTACTTCATGAAGATTTCCGAGTTGAGAGATCAACTCTCTACTATTGGTCATTTTGTTGATGACAAGGATTTGACCATGCTTGCCCTTAATGGTCTTCCTTCATCTTGGGAGTCTTACATTCAAGGAATCAGCGCAAGATCGAAACTTCTCAAGTTTGATCATTTGAGGACGGACTGTATTCAAGAAGAGTCTTGGTTGGCTGCGAGAGGTATTGGTCGAAGCTCTACAAATAAAGACATTCATGTTCTTTCCTCTCAATCCTTGAAGAAGAAAGGGAAAGATGGAAATAAAGGATATTTCAAGAGGAATAGAGATAAAGGAGCTGATGATGCTCCCACATTTAAGAAGTGGGACCTCTCCAAAGTCCAATGTTTTCATTGTGACAAGTTTGGTCACTATGCAAAGGATTGCCCAACCAGACCTAATCAACATGCTTCATTTGCGGATGTGGATGAGATCTCTCCTCAAAAGGATTCTAGGGAATTTCTATTCTAAGTCATGGGCTTGTGTTCAAGCCGTGAAGGTTGTGTGCTGATCTATGTGCAAGAGCAGCTTGTCTTACTGCGTTCAATATTTGCACCCATCAAGAATATTTAAAGAGATAAGTATTCTTTGTTTGCTGAGTTATTTCATTTATTTGGATCTTGTAATTAGTAAAGAGGGATAGTGGTTTCTCTTGAAATGTGTTCATTAGCATAAGATCTTTTGAAGATCTCATTATTGCAAGTTATTTCATGCTGGCTATGAAATTTTTTTGAGTGTGACTCTGAAATAAAAAGAGAATTGCATTCTCAATGGTGATTAGTTGGTCACATCGATATCATTGTCTGGTGCATGAATTGTGATAGAGCCTTTAACTCTTGGAGAGAGTTGGTTCTACATGCTAATTGCATAATGCATTCAAGAAATTTGTAGTTGTGCAGATTATCTTTTATTGTGTTGAGATTAGCACTCTCGAGAGGAGTAAAAGATGGAAGAAAGAGTTATATCAAAATTAAATAAAGATAAGTTTCTTTATCCCTTCATTCTGATTTTTTGATATATTTCTCTTTAGGTTGATTTATTTATTCATGTTTTTTAATATTGTTCATAAAATTCTTATGTTCTCATGCTATAACCTAAGATAGTAAACTTTGTATGATTCTAGCCTTGATATTTCTTTGGATAGTTAGTAATCTCTCTCTAAAATGCTTCTAGGACAGACCTAAGGGCAAGAAGGTGATGAGAGATTGTTAAGTAATGAAAAGCGTGAGGCATCTTGTGAGGAAGTCATGCTGACCAAAGAAATGATCAAGCGTGATGTCACAATTTGCAGCCATGGGACTGAGTTGGTGGCTAGAGGGAGTTCACTTCCATAAGTCTTCTTTGCAATCTCTGAAGTAGGGATCAAGAGGGAGTTCTGTGACTCACTAAGAAGAAGTGAAGGTTGCAGTGTTGCAAGGCCAAGTGTTAAATCCTTGAAAGACCTCTTCAGCTGTCGAGATCAGAATTGCACAAGACAGTCATTTGGATTTGATATTGGTAGCTCCGCAAACCTATTCAAAATAGAGTGATCTACAATGAAGTCGAGGAGGTCTACCTTGAACTCTCTATAGTACCAGAGGTTTGCACTGGAAAACATTTATCTAAGGCAAGCGTTGCAGGCAAGCTTGAACGATGACGTCAGAAGGTTGATGCATGTACTTAAAGATTCAGAGGGAGCCTATTGAACCTAAAGAAGAAGGCAGTTGTTTAGATCGTTGATGTATCTAGTCAATACTAGACCTGATATTTGCTATGCAATGAGTGCACTTAGTCAGTTCATGTGTGAACCAAGGAAAATATATCCAGTTGCAGTGAAGCATATCCTGAGATACTTGCGCGACACAGTTGGATATGAGCTGAGGTGTGGATTTGAAGTTGCATGGTTATATTGTTTCTGATTGGGCAGGGTGTGTCACTGATCGGAAGAGCACCTCTAGATGTTGTTTCAGTTTGGGGTCTGCGATGATCTCTTGATGTAGCAGGAAGTAGTCTTTAGTGGCACTGAGCACCGCAAAGGCTGTGTACATTGTAACATGTATGATAGTTTGAGAAGTAGTGTGACTTTGGAAGCTCCTTGTAGGATTGGTTGGACAATCGCTGGAGCCGACTGTCATCCACTGTGTTAATTAAGCTATGTGGAGCTTTCTGTCAATACATAACACATTAGCACCGATGAGCAGACGAAAGACATTCTCACCAAGCCTCTCTCTCCCGGATAAAGTTTACATACTTTCGAGACAAGCTTGGTATGGTGGAGAATCAAGCCCTAGCTGAGAAGGAGTCTCAGTATCAGTGATCTTCTTTAATGCATTTCTCTTTGAGAGAGATTTGAGGTGCAAGCCCTTGTTAATGCATTTCTCTTTTGAGATTTGAGGTGAAAGCCCTTGTTTCCACCCTTTGGGAGAGCCATGGTGGATGTCATGTGTGTGACTCCATGACAACATCATGTGAGAGAGTCCGTGATGATTTTCGTGTACTTGTGTTTTCACCCTCCAGGAGAGCCATGGTGAACGTTACGATGAGGTGACAACATCACGTTAAGTGATGAACACTTGTATATACGATTCATGGTTGTAGCCATAATGGTTGATATCACGATGAGGTGATATCTCTCCTTTCCATCCATGGGAGTAGCCATGATGGTTGATATCACGATGAGGTGATATCTTTCTTTTCCACATATGGTTGCAGCCATTGTGGTAGACATCATGATGAGGTGATGTGTCTTATGCAGTTGGAAGTATTTCTCCCTAGCTGAGAGGGAGTGTTGATGTTTAGCAGCTTCGGGCTTCATACTTCCTTATTTATTTGTGATTATTTAATGTGAAGAGGCGCTTCACATGACAACATTGTAATTGTTATCTTGGCCGACCTTCCTTGTAACTTGCATTTTATTAATTGTAATTATATTTTTATGATGGCCGACCTTGCATGAAGAGGTGCAACCTTTCTCTCCCAAATTGTATAAATACAAGTTCATTCCATTTATTCAATCATCAATCAAGCAAGCAAGTTCGAATTCTCTTCTCTTCTCTCTGTTAATGATATTGCAGCTTCAGGTTCGTCCTTCCAGCCACAAGTGAAGACATAAATAAATGTAGCCATTGGCTATTTATTTATATGTGACAATTAATGAGAATGGGCGCATCTCTTGGCAACAATATAATTCTTATCTTGGGCCGACTTTCCTTGTAAATTAGATTTATTATTTGTAATTAAATTTATTTGTATCTTGGCCGACCTTGTACATGAAGAGGTGCGACCTCTCTCACACATGTATATATACAAGGTCACCATCCTCCATTATCATCAAGCAAGTTCGATTCATTCTCTCATTAAGGTGCGAATTTCTTCAAGAGCATAAGTGCAAATTTCTTCAAGAACATAATTGCAAATTTCTTAAGGGCAGAGTTTGCAATCCAAGGAAGTGCAGATATTCTTCTGTTATTGCATCTGGCATATGTGTTGTTTATTGGCCTTGTGATTGGCCTCAGTGTAAAGAGAATTGTTGCCATTATTCTTATATAAGAGAGATCTTTTGTTGCTGGGTTTTTCTCCCTCAAGAGGAGGGTTTTCCCAGGGTATTTGCTGTGTTATTGTAATGTCCCCTTCTAGTTGACATTGACATATCAGCGAGGATTAGCCTATTAATTCTCGTAGGCTAATGAGGCATGGTGAGAGAGTCATCTGGCAGTCATTTGGTGATTACTTGGCTCAGTATTTGGTTGGAGTAAGGTTTTCCATCATATATCATTATTGTTTCTATTTATGGAAACCTTATTTTATAATTTGATGTTGAGATGCACTTTATTAATAATTTATATTTTTATATTTTTAAAGTGCAAATTAAATTAAAATATATTGGAACCTTCTAGAAGTCAAAAATAATATTATTTTGTTGAGGCCGACCTCTAGAAGGAAATGCATAAATAGACCTTGAGGTCTCACTATTGAGCATCAGATTTGATGTTGTTGATTGGTGATTTCTTCTTGAGTATTTGTGGAGCCAAGTGGTGCAGATAATCAATTTATCTTTGGGAACGAAAACTCCCATTGATTGCATAACTGAGGGAGTGAAATATCTCTTGAAGGGTTGCAGATTGGAGGTGATATTTCAGTCACTTCATTGGGCAAAATTTGTGGCCAAGGGCCAATTTTGAAGACTATAATATTGGAGACATTAGCATTGAAGAATATCATTTGAGGCATCAATTATTTGAAGAGGAGGATCAGATTTCTATTAAAGAATTTCTGAAGCTAAATCTGAAGCAAACAGGGACGCCATTGGAGACTCATTTAAATTCATTGGAGCTCATATATGCATCGATTTCTCTTGGAGATGGGAGCGCTCCATTCCTAGGTGCTTGCTGGTTGTGTTTGGAGTTATTGAAGGCTTGAATTCATTGCAAATTATTTTATTTCTTCATTCATATCAGAACAGGGGTGACTTCTTCAATAATTCGATTTGGCTTCCCAAGGTCTTCAACACACAAGATATTGATTGCTTCTTCATTGGGAATTCAAGGCGCCATCAAGCTTCAGGTTCCCTTGTGTTATTTCATGATATTTCATGTTATTTAGATGCATTTTAGATGGTATTGCTGTAGGTGACAGTTTATATCAGACTTAAGTATTTATTCATATGTAAGCCAAGAGTTTTGGCCATTTCATCTTCATTGTAGAAGGTTGCATTGTCAATAATAAATCTGAAGTTGGGAGTTCTCTATTGAATTATTGTCTATTTGAAAGTTTAAGAGGATGTATGCCAACTGTTTGACATAATGCCTATAGGCTGTAGCTGCATATTTAGCTCATGAAACTTCATCTATTGCATTTGAAAATACAAAAAGAAATCTGCATTGCATCTAGGACCTTGTCTAAACATCATAGAAGTCTTTTGCAAGTAGTATATACATTGGATATCATTGGGAAAACGTTTATGCACTTAGACCAGCAAGTTACAAGGTTGCACATGAATTGTTTGACAAAATTACAAACAACAAATTAGCGCAAATTGTGATCAGTTTGAGCAAGGCTCATTACAGTGGTATCAGAGCGGTTTCCTGCCATCCTTTGGGCCAGAAATTGTCTTCATTTATGCAACAAAATGACAGGACCAAGAGATATACAGCTAGAGAACAAAGGAAACAAACACAGTGGCCACCACAACCTGAACAGGACACTTTATCAGCAGCTGTTGCAGCAAGGCACAAAGAAATTGGTGACACCATGGAGGAAAGAAGAGAAGGTGATCCTCCTAGAAATGAAAGAAGGAATGTGGATAGAGGTGAAGAATTATTGGAAAGAATGGCCCAAGCATTTGAAGGTTTTTCAGCGTCCTTGCAGCAGCAAATTCAACAAAATAGAGTTATTTTGGAAAATAGAACAAGGAATAACAGGGATCAAGATGAGGACAGGAGTGTAGCTGGATCAAGGAGAGGGCAAAGAACCACTTCCCGCATTGCTGATAGGCCATCACGACCTACTTTCCTAAGGGAAGAGTGGGTTGCAGAAGAGAATGTTGAAGATGTTGAGGAGCCTACTTTTGCCGATGCATATATGGCTGCTCATGATGAATGGCAACTATTGACACCAGAAGCCCGAGAACTCATGCATTTTGATCGTTTTGTACAAACAAGGATGGACTACTGCAGGTCTCGACAGGAGAGGAGACCTCGGAATCAGAATAAGGACCTTAAGCAAGCTACTAATAAGCTCACATTGCCCATGTTTGATGGTAGTGGCAAGATTACTGCACAATCATGGATTCATAAGTTGGACACTTTCTTGGCTCTTCGACCCATGACAGAAGAAGAAGTCATCAAGTATTCCACTTTGCATTTGGAGGGTGCAGCACACGAATGGTGGTATCATGGATTGGTGATATTACAGCATAATCAAATTACATCCTATCAAGAGTTTGTGGACAGACTTGTAGAACGCTTTGATAGGAAAGACCCAGAATCATACTTCAGGGATTTGGTGCAACTCAAGCAAGTTGGAAGTTTGGAGAGTTACATTGGAGAATTTCAGAAATTATCAGTGATGGTTCCTAACATCTCCGAGAGACGGTTGGTGGTATTATTTATTGAAGGGTTAATGGAGCCTATGAGGGGTTGGATAAAAGCCTTTGATCCTCCTACTCTTCAGGACGCTATGAAGAAGGCTAGGAGTATGGAGCTGTCAGCACCACAGAATAAGTTTGCATCCAAAGGATCTTCTTCGTATCGAGATAATAAATCCTTCTCTAAGAAGAAGAACAAACCAGACTTCAAGGGCAAATCAGCAGCACCTTTGGATCATGACACACTCAATGATTTGCGGAAAAAGAAGTTGTGTTTCTATTGTAAGGGGCCTTATGATGCAAACCATGATTGTCCCTTGAGACCAAAGGGAAAGGCTAATAGAGTAATGTGGGCATATTATGAGGATTCTGAATCAGAGAAATCAGATCAACAATCTGATTTTGAGGATTCAAGAACTAAGCATGAGGAAGGAAAGCATGAAAGTGAAGAAGAGCATGAAGGGGAAACAAGGCAACATGATGCACACATCACTAGCATCCAACAGGAGGGTTCATTTAGGATGCGTGGGGTCCTAGCAGGGCAAAAGATAATCACTCTTCTTGATACGGGGGCAACTCACAACTTCATTGATGCTCGTTTGGTTGATAGGAGAGGCATCAGGATAGAGGAATTTGAGGGGATAAGGGATAGGAGTTAAGGTTGCAGATGGCTATACCCTCAAATGTGATAGGAGAATTCTAGACTTGCCCATACGCTTGAACAACTATGAGTTCAAGATGGACTTCTATGTGGTGAACATGGGTGATACTGACATGGTGCTTGGTATGAGATGGTTACATGATATTGGGAAATTCACCCTTGATCTTAGAGAGATGGAGATGTCTTTCCAGGTTGATGGAAAGACTCATGTTCTTAAGGCAATCCGAGATTCCAATTTCAGGATGATCTCATTCAAGAGGATGGCGAGGCTAGTGAGACATGATATGGTAGAGTGGGCAGCAGAATGTGTGTTGATGCCTACACAAGGGGAACAACAAAAGCCAGAGTACCATCCAGATATCCAGGAGTTAAGGATTAAGCATACAAAGGTGTTTAGCGAGATTCCTCCAGGTAGACCTCCAGATCGAGGGATTGAGCATATCATCGAGTTGGAGGAGGGCGCCAAGCTCGTAATAGTCACTCCTTACAGACATCCCAAGCGACTCAAGGATGAAATTGAAAAGACAATTAAGGAGTTGCTGGCCATGGGACATATTAGACCAAGTAAGTCTCCTTTTGCATCTTCAGTAGTGCTGGTTAAGAAAAAAGATGGTACATTGCGGATATGTATTGATTACAGACTCTTGAATAAGCGAACAATAAAGAACAGATATCCCATCCCCAGAATTGATGAGTTAATAGATGAGTTACATGGTGCACTTTTCTTCTCTAAGATTGATCTGAGGTCCGGTTATCATCAGATTCAGGTTAGAGAACAGGACATTCAGAAGACCGCATTTAGGTGCCATTGTGGGCATTTTGAGTTTATGGTTATGCCATTTGGGTTAACCAATGCTCCAACAACATTTCAGTCTACAATGAACAGGGTCTTCCATTCACAGTTGAGGAGGTATGTGCTGGTATTCTTTGATGATATTTTGGTATACAGTAAAACATGGGATGATCATATAGCACATCTTGACATAGTATTGGGCATTTTGGGGAAAGAGTCCTTGTATGCAAAGGAGTCTAAGTGTGACTTAGGGATGACAGAGTTACTATATCTTGGTCATATCATCAGTTCTGAGGGAGTACGTATGGACCCTGAAAAGATTAAGGCAATTGTTGAATGGCCTACACCAGTGAATCTTACTCAACTTAGAGGAATTTTGGGGTTGTGTGGATTTTACCGCAAATTTGTTAATGGTTATTCACGCCATGCAGCACCCCTCACAGACCTGACCAAGAAAGGGGCTTTCGTTTGGACACCAGAGGCGCAGGATTGCTTCGAGATGTTCAAACTAATTATGACTACATGCCCAGTGCTTGCTTTGCAAGATTTTTCTAAACCCTTTGAGCTACAATGTGATGCTTCAGGTGAGGGAATTGGTTCAGTCCTTATGCAGGACAAACATCCGATTGCTTTTGAGAGTCGGAAGCTTCGCAGTCCAGAGAGGGGATATAACATATATGATAAGGAAATGTTGGCCATTATGCATGCATTGGCCAAATTCAGACAGTATTTGGTGGGCAGCAAATTTGTAGTGAAGACAGACCACAAGAGCTTGAGGCACTTCCTAGGGCAACGGGATCTTAATGATCGTCAGCAAAAATGGGTGAGTAAGTTACAATCATATGACTTTGACATTTCCTTTGTTAAGGGAACACAGAATGTTGTGGCCAATGCTTTATCACGACGTCCCCACTTGAGTTCTATGGCTGGGATTGCAGAAGATTGGAGGCACTTGATTGTGGCAGAGTATGTTAAGGACAGTTGGGCTATAGGGATTGTTGATGGATCAGTTCAGGATGACAGGTACACAGTTGTAAATGAACTTATCATTTACAAGGGGAGGATCTATTTGATTCCAGGATCGGAAATGAAGATCATCATTCTGAGGGCCTTTCATGATGCACCTATGGCAGGACATCCCAGCTATTTCAAAACTTATAAACAGGTACAAGAGAGGTTTACATGGAAGGGCCTTAAATCAGATGTGTTATAGTATGTTAGAGAATGTCCTATTTGTCAGCAAAATAAACAGGAGCACACACACCCTACAGGCCTACTTCAACCACTTCCAATCCCTGATAGGAAGTGGGAGTGTTTATCGATGAACTTAATCACTGGCTTGCCTAAAGCCCAGGGGCGAGATTGTATCTATGTGGTTGTAGATCGTTTGACTAAATTTGCTCACTTCTTTCTGATCACATCTACATATTCAACTACTCAGGTAGCAGAGTTGTTCTTCCAGGAGGTATTCAGACTGCATGGGTTACCTCGAAACATTGTCAGTGATAGAGATAGCCGATTCATGAGCCATTTTTGGCAGGAGCTATTCAAGCTATGTGGGACAGAACTCTCTCCGAGCACTAGTTACCACCCACAGACCGACGGACAGATAGAGATAGTAAATAAATGGGTGGAAGGGTATCTGAAGAACTACATCGCAGGACAGCAGAAGGGGTGGGTCAAGTGGTTATATCTTTGTGAGTATTGCTACAATACCACTTACCATCTATCTATTCAGATGACACCATTTATGGCCTTGTATGGATATGATGCGCCTAATTTCCTGGACCTCTTGTTGAGTGAAAGTCATGTGCCTAGTGTTGGTGATCTCTTACAGGATAATCAGGACATTATGAGGGCTTTACGGGAGAATATTCAAAAGGCACAAAACCAACAAAAACAGTATGCAGATCAGAAGAGGGTTGAGCGCTCCTTTGAGGTTGGTGATATGGTGTACTTGATGTTGCAGCCTTACAGGCAGTCCACTCTTAAGAGGAGCAGAGCAGAGAAGCTTAAGCCACGTTACTATGGTCCTTTCAGGATTATCAGGCGAATAGGAGAAGTGGCTTATGAGTTGGAATTGCCTGCTAACAGTAGCATACATAATGTATTTCATGTGTCTCGCCTCAAGAAGGCGTTAGGACATCGTGTGGTTCCCTCCATGACATTGCCACCATTGAATGATGAGGGGAAATTGATTTTGGTGCTAGAAGCTATATTGGATGTTCGTGAGAAGACTTTGCGGAAACGAGTTGTCAGGGAATACTTGATCAAGTGGAGAGACTTACCAGTTGAAGATGCGACATGGGAGAGTGAGGAGATCTTGCAGCATCCTGAGTTGAGATTGCTTGGGGACAAGCAATTTCAGGAGGGGCGGACTGTAATGTCCCTTTCTAGTTGACAGTGACATATCAGCAGGATTAGCCTATTAACGGCTCTCGTAGGCTAATGAGGCATGGTGAGAGAGTCATCTGGCAGTCATTTGGTGATTACTTGGCTCAGTATTTGGTTGGAGTAAGGTTTTCCATCATATATCATTATTGTTTCTATTTATGGAAACCTTATTTTATAATGTGATGTTGAGATGCACTTTATTAATAATGTTATATTTTTATAAAGTGCAAATTAAATTAAAATATATTGGAACCTTCTAGAAGTCAAAAATAATATTATTTTGTTGAGGCCGACCTCTAGAGGAAATGCATAAATAGACCTTGAGGTCTCACTATTGGGCATCCAGATTTGATGTTGTTGATTGGTGATTTTTTCTTGAGTATTTGTGGAGCCAAGTGGTCTGCAGATAATCAATTAATCTTTGGGAACGAAAACCCCCATTGATTGCATAACTGAGGGAGTGAAATACCTCTTGAAGGGTTGCAGATTGGAGGTGATATTTCAGTCACTTCATTGGACAGAATTGGTGGCCAAGGGCCAATTTTGAAGACTATTATATTGGAGATTATTAGCATTGAAGAATATCTTTTGAGGCATTGATTATTTGAAGAGGAGGACCAGATTTCTATTGAAGAGAATTTCTGAAGCTAAATCTGAAGTAAATAGGGACGCCATTGGAGACTCATTTAAATTCATTGGAGCTCATATATGCATCGATTTCTCTTGGAGATGGGAGCGCTCTATTCCTAGGTGCTTGCTGATTGTGATTGGAGTTATTGAAGGCTTGAATTCATTGCAAATTATTTTATTTCTCCATTCATATCAGAACAGGGGTGATTTTTTCAATAATTCGATTTGGCTTCCCAAGGTCTTCAACACACAAGATATTGATTGCTTCTTCATTGGAAATTCAAGGCGCTATCAAGCTTCAGGTTCCCTTGTGTTATTTCATGATATTTCATGTTATTTAGATGCATTTTAGATGGTACTGTTGTAGGTGACAATTTATATCATACTTAAGTATTTATTCATATGTAAGCCAAGAGTCTTAGCCATTTCATCTTCATTGTAGAAAGTTGCATTGTCAATAATAAATCTGAAGTTGGGAGTTCTCTATTGCATTCTTGTCTATTTGAAAGTTTAAGAGGATGTATGCCAACTGTTTGACATAATGCCTATTGGCTGTAGCTGCATATTTAGCTCATGAAACTTCATCTATTGCATTTGAAAATACTAAAAAAAATCTACATTTATCATAGGACCTTATCTAAGCAGCCAAGTCAAGTAGTATATATTTTAGGTCATCAGCTGTAGAGGCTTGTTTATACACCAGACCAACAAATTTACAAAATGCGCGTTAACAGCCAAAATTCAGCAATTAAAGGCCGAGTAAGTCAAGATTTTAGGCAAGGTTCATTCACAGTTATTTTGTCTAATTTTGGTTAATTTTCTGTGCATGCAAATCTGATCTTAAATTAACATGGTATCAGAGCGGGTTAAGGAAAGATTTAATCAGATTTGTCTAAGCATAATCTTGGAATAGGATTCATAATTTGGCTAATCGGGTGGAGACGGAAACCTTCGCTAGATTGTCCTCCATGTGGATTACTTTTGTTCGACACTCTTGAGAGTAGCGGACGAAGGAGTCTCAACCTGAGATTGTTGCATTGTCGCTGGAGTACACCACACTAAGAATTGCGAGCAGATCATTGGTCAAAGACCAAACCAATCCATTAGTGTCACTCTTGGCGAGGCATCCAATACCAATTCCGTTCTGCCGGGCGTCTGGAAGCTTTTCACAACTGCTAGCATTGTTGGTCGAGCTCCTGCATTCGGCAAAGAGGACAACTTCCATCTTGGCGTTTGTGGTGAGGCGACGCCACCTTGGGCGGAGCCTAATATCACTGGTGTATGTCCCTGAAGATCGAATCTAGCTTCAAATCGGGCATCTTCATTCGTGAATTTGGGATTTCCGTAAATTTAAGGAATCTTCTGTACATGCGGATGTCTTTTTTTTTATCTGAGCTTTGCATCCACCAAGGAATAGATCACACCACTCATTGCAGTAATCATCTTGGATTAGGCGGCATTCACAAGTTTAGGAGGTCACGAATCACATCGAGCATCCTGAATCACTATTAGTCTTTGTTGAGATCTGAAGCATTTATTTGTCGATCTTCATTAGAAGTGATGCTAATGCCACTACCACTGCTGGCGTTGTGGGTGATAAAAGTACTGAAAATTGATTTATCAATCGGGGGTATGAAGTGTATGAATAAGCCAGCATAGCATTCAGGGGATTGTTGCATAGTATTTGCATCAGAAGACTTATTAGTAGATGCCTCCACCGTAATTCACAGAAAGGTGCGCATGAAATAATTGACACCAGCATGCATCTTGGAGTGAATGTTGGAGAAGTCTTTTATGAAAGGACATGAGTATATCTGTCTCTCCAAGTAATCGACACCTTAGGAGAAGTGTTAATGATATTGATGGTGAACTCATCACCGCTAGAAGTCAAGTAGTAAGAATAATATCAGTCGTCTGGACGCTAAAGACATCGTCTGAACAAGCCAACAAAGAAGTGTCATATAAAAGGGGTGTTTGGAATTACATCTGCCTCATGTTGGAGCTTGTATCTGCTGAACGTATTTCTTATTGGAGATTCTAGACATTCTAACTATGGCTACGTATATCTCCAGGAGTTTGTTGAAATTTTCTGGAGCTGTAGGTGTTTGCCTCATGCAAATACAGGGTACATCATCGGGCAAAGATGATGGTTATCAGGAAGAGTAAAATGGCTGCAATAGAATCATTAAAGAGATAAGTATTCTTTGTTTGTTATATCATTTATTTGGATCTTGTAATTAGTAAAGAGAGATAGTGATCTCTCTTGAACTGTGTTCTTTTGAAGATTTCAAATTATTCATTGCAAGTTGTTTTATGCTAAGTTCTCTGAGTGTGACTCTCAGATGAAAAAGAGAACTGCATTTTCGTTGTGATAGGTTGATCACATTGATATCATTCTCTAATGCATGAACTATGTTAGAGCCTTGACTCTTTGAGAGAGTTGGTTCTACATGCTAACTGCATAATGCATTCAAGAAACTTGCAGTTGTTCAGATTGTCTTTTGTTGTGCTGAGTTTAGCACTCTCAAGAGGAGTAAAAGCTGGAAGAAAGAGTTATATCAAAATTCAATAAAGATAAGTTTCCTTATCCCTTCATTCTGATCTTTTGATATATTTCTCTTTCAGGTTGATTTATTTTTTTATTCATGATTTAATATTGTTCATAAATTATTCTGTATTCTTGCTATAACTTGGAATAGTAAACCTTGTATGATTCTAGCCTTGATATTTCTTTGGATAGTTGTGAATTGTTGTAATCTCTCTCTATTGCTTTCAGGATAGCTCCAGAAGCAAGAAAGTGATGAGAGATTGCTTAGTAATGAAAAGCTTGAGGCATCTTGTAAGGAAGTCGTGCCGACCAAAGAAATGATCAAGCGTGAAGTCACAACTTGCAGCCATGAGACTGAGTTGGTGGCTAAAGGGAGTTCACTTCCAGAAGTCTTCTTTGCAATCTCTGAAGCAGGGATCAATAGGGAGTTCAGTGACTCACTGAGAAGAAGTGAAGGTTGCAGTGTTGCAGGAATAGAGTGTTCTAAGAGGACAGCCCTATATCTCTACAAAAGTATATGTTGGAATTCATTTCTCTAAGGCCTAGCATTGCAAGCAATCTTAGACGATGAGGTCAAAAGATTGATGCAAGTACTTAAAGATGCAGATGAGAGCATTGAGAAGTACAAGGCAAGATTCATAGCTCATGGGTTTTTCACAGAAAGAGGGAGTTGATTATGAAGAAACATTTGCTCCTGTTGCTCACTATTTCGAGGTACATGGGAGGAGTCTCATGTAGGTACATGGGAGGAGTCTCATGTTTGCAAACTGAAGAAGGCATTGAATGGTCTTAAGCAGGATCCTCGTGCATGGTGCGAAAGGATTGATCGGTACCTATCAAGCTTGGGCTTCTTGAAGAATGATGCTGATTCAAATCTCTACTTCAAGGTAATCAATGGTGATGCATTAATTCTGGTTTTATATGTTGACGATCTGATCCTTATTGGAGAAGATCACCTGATTCTTGAGTGTAAGAAGGAGTTGACTTCAGAATTTGAGATGAAGGACCTTGGGCTCATGCATTACTTCCTTGGATTAGAAGTCTGGCAGAAACCAGATGAGATGATTCTAAGTCATGGAAAGTACACCATTGATATACTTAAGAGATTTGGCATGTTGGATTGCAAATCCATGTCCACACCTATGGAGACCAACACATAAATTAAAGGCTGCACCTATAGTTCGTTGGTGGATCCTACATTGTCGAGCGGTGATTGGATCCTTGATGTATCTCTAGTTAACACTAGACGTCTTGCTATGAGTGCACTTAGCCAGTTTATGTGTGATCCGAGACAGATACATCTTGTTGCAGCTAAACATATCTTGAGATACTTGCGTGGCACAGTTGGATATGGGTTGAGGTATACTTCAGATGCAGACTTGGAGTTACGTGGTTTCAATGATTCTAATTGGGCAGGTTGTGTCACAGATCGGAAGAGCACCTCTGGTTGCTTCAGTTTGGGTTCTGCTATGATTTCCTGGTGTAGCAGGAAGCAGTCGTCTGTAGCATTGAGTACAGCAGAGGCCGAGTACATTGCAGCTTGTATGGCAACTCGGGAAGCAGTGTGGCTTCGTAAGCTCTTTGTTGGATTGTTTGGACAATCAATGGAGCCTACTATCATTCATTGTGATAATCAAAGTTGTGTGAATCTTTCTGTCAATCCTGTGTTTCATGATAGAACCAGATCAAATACCACACTATATTAGAGATGTAGTCTTGGAAAGGCTACAATTGAGGTACGCTCGGCATTGATGAAGCGGGGCGGCGGATATTCTCACCAAACCTCTGCGCCCGTAAAATTTGTGTACTTCGAGATAAGCTTTGGTACTGTGGAAAGAATCTCAGCCTTGGCGATAAAGTCTGATATTAGTAGACCTTGTTAATGCATTTCTTAAAGCGGAAGAATTTGAGGTGTGACCCTTGTTATGCATTTTCTTACGGATGGAAGAATTTGAGGTGCAAGCCCTTGTTAATGCTATTGCGAGGGCAGGAAGAATTTGAGAGTGCAAGCCCTTGTTAATGCATTTTCTTAAAGGAGCGAAAGATTTGGGGTGCAAGCCCTTGTTAATGCATTTTCTTAGAATGAGAAAGGGTGAGGTGCAAGCCCTTGTTAACATTTTTCTTACGGGGCGGAAGAATTTGAGAGTGCAAACCCTGTGCTTGCATTTCTTCTGAGCGGAAGGAATTGCAAGCCCACTTATGGCCATTTTCTTACGAGGCGGAAGAATTTGAGGAATAAACCCTTGTTAATGCATTTTCCTCACGAGACGGAGGAATTTGAGGTGAAAGCCCTTGTTTCCACCCTCTGAGTTGAGTCATGATGGATGTCATGTGTGAGACTCCATGACATATGTTGTACTTGTGTTTCACCCTCTGAGAGAGTCATAGTGAAAGTCACATTGAGGTGACAACATCACGCAAGTGATGAACACTTGTACTTACCATATTATGGTTGATATAGTGTTGAGGCGATATCTAATATCACGTTGAGGTGATATTCCTTTTTTTTACATCTGGTTGTAGCCAATGTGATGGGCATCATGTTGAGATGATTTGTCTTGAGCAGCTGGAAGTTCTCTCCCTAGCTGAGAGGGAGTGTTAATGATATTGCAGCTTCAGGTTCGTCCTTCCAGCCACAAGTGAAGACATAAATAAATGTAGCCATTGGCTATTTATTTATATGTAACAATTAATGAGAATGGGCGCATCTCTTAGCAACAATATAATTCTTATCTTGGGCTGACTTTCCTTGTAAATTAGATTTATTATTTGTAATTAAATTTATTTGTATCTTGGCCGACCTTGTACATGAAGAGGTGCGACCTCTCTCACACATGTATATATACAAGGTCACCATCCTCCATTATCATCAAGCAAGTTCAATTCATTCTCTCATTAAGGTGCGAATTTCTTCAAGAGCATAAGTGCGAATTTCTTCAAGAACAGAATTGCGAATTTCTTAAGGGCAGAGTTTGCAATCCAAGGAAGTGCAGATATTCTTCTGTTATTGCATCTGGCATATGTACTGTTTATTGGCCTTGTGATTGGATTCATTGTAAAGAGAATTGTTGCCATTATTCTTATATAAGAGAGATCTTTTGTTGCTGGGTTTTTCTCCCTCAAGAGGAGGGTTTTCCCAGGGTATCTGCTGTGTTATTTTGTCTGATTTGATTTAATTTTCTGTGCATGCAAATCTGATCTTAAATTTAACACTCTCAAGTGCGAATTACCTAGAGCAGATTGTGAATTCATCAAGTGCAAATTGCAAAGTCATCAAGAGCAGATTGCGAACTCTTCAAGAGCAGATTTGAGTTGCAAGGAACTTCAAATTATTTGTCTATCATTGCATCTTGTGAAGGTGCTGATTATTGGCCTCATTGTAAAGAGACTTGTTGCCATTATTTTTATATAATAGAGAGATCTTTGTTGCTGGGTTTTTCTCCCTCAAGAGGAGGGTTTTCCCAGGGTATTTGCTGTGTCATTGTGTTGATTTTTGAACTAATTTTCTGTGCATTACATCTGATCATAAAACTAACAAAGACCCTCAATATTTTTTTTGAAACTTCACTACTGCTGTTATGATTTTCTGAATATGTTTTCCTTTGTTTTTTCTCATGTATTTATCATAGTTTCATCATGCAATGGTAGATAACATAGAATAGAAAATAACATGAAACTTGTTTGAAATAATATTTCTTTCAACAATGAACTTGCAGCCTTAATACCCAGGTAACTAACAGAGAACTTCTTCTTTATAATACTCAGGAATATAATGACAGTTAGGCCCAACTTAACAATGAATAATAACAGATTAAAAGTGCATTTTCAGACCTTGGCAAAGAAGTGTAACATCAAATGTAAAGCTCCCCAAGCAAAGATCAGCACCAAGAACTTGCCCTTTGTTCTTCTTGTTTA
>VDFB02367058.1:0-27778 GCA_007258455.2 Sequoia sempervirens
ATATGAGCAAAGCTCTAAAAAATGCGATGGTGTGTTAGCTATGCAATGGGAAAAATTCATTGCAGCTCTTAACACTATCGCACTTATCCTTTAGTCAGCAAATTACATTAATGCGATGCGTGGAATTAAATGTATTTAATAGTATTTGCATATGCAACATATGCCATCGCATTATTTAACACCATCGCTGTTTTATATTTAATTTCCCACTCAAAAATGCGCTGCTCAACACATGCGTTGGGCATTTTTGAAAAGTAATAAAACCTTAACATTCACGTGAGCATTTGGAAAACCATGTGGGCCAGCCTTTGAGGAGAGAGCAGCCAATGATATCCCATCGCTGCACATCAAGGCATCGTTGCTTTGAGAATATACAACCCCTCAAATGTGCGCTGCGCGATGGATACTTTGTAATTAATAAACTCAAATGTGACTTCCAATGTTTTTTCTAAAATATTTGCCAATGTGAATATAAGCCATCGCATTGCTCTCTACCATCGCATATTTGCCTCCTCCATTCAAAACAGCGATGTGCGATGTGTTACCGTGAAGAAAAACTTGAAACTTCAAAGTTTTGTCGTGCTGCCGTGCTTCAACCAATAGGAAGCTGGAATTAAACTTGCTTTAATCATAAACATTTGGAAATGTATTTCATATTTGCCCTAAATGCCTTTTCACTTTTGCATAATATTTAAAATATTCACAATATTTTAAATATTAACATTTGAAAACATTAGGAAATGGACAAATTTTAATTTCTCTTGTCGATCAGATAGCAAAATTTCACTGCGCAGAAACGGTAACCCTTGGAGCCGAGATTTTTTGCGAGCGGCCATAATCAATTAAATAAAACATGGGTTTTAAATCGGATTTTGCCTAGCAATCAAAAACTAGGTACCTCCTTTGTAAACTAGCCTATCGGACGTGTTTGCCGCAATTGAAATACATTAAAATAATGCATCAGTTGACCTCAAATTTTGACAAAATTGGAAATGAAGAGGTTTTAGGCCAAAAACTGAAATGGGTTGCCCTTAGAATTTTAAAATTTGCAACTTCTCGGAACACCAAATTTAGCCCACTCATTGTTAGAAATGCATTAATTAGCCCACTAGAACTCATCTAGGAAGTGTGAAACTGAGCAAGTCTACTACCATATGTACCAACAAACTTTCTACGATACGGATTTGCAAGATGACCTCTGAGTTGCAAAATTTTGATCAGCGAAGATGGGCTTCGGGGTAGATTGAGCAGTATGCCGACCTAACCTCTATTGGAAAATTGAAAAGGCGTAAGCACATTGAATTTCGCAAAATTCAAAGGTGACATCACCCATGTCCTCGAAATATCTTGGGGATGGAAACAACATAAATTTGCTTGGGGACGAGTCTGCATGTAACATAGTTAGTAACCCCTTTTAGTGCACATGTCAATTTAATTCTGATAACAAGACATTTTTGTTTTTTGTTTGTTTTTAGGCTATGATTAGTGATAAGGTAGGGCATTGGTTACCATAATGAGTAGAGTAGAAATCTTGACAACCATGCTTTCTAGTGCTAATTTGAATACCCCTCATATCTGACTTGGTGTAAAATTGTGGAGTTTGCTTTCCATGAGTAAATGATTTTGGGGAGGTGTGGCTTCACAACTAAGCAATTTTGTGATGTGTGATGGGAGTTGGCTCCTTGATATTAGTGGGCCAAATTATTTGAAAAAAGGAAACTTTGGTTGTTGGTATGAGGAATTTATCGTAGTTGAATTTCAACCATTTGATTATAAAGCTATACTAGTTCTTATTTATTTTTTCAAGCTGCTCAAAGTTGTTTAAATAGCATTGGACTTCAAGAATTCTAATTTTCTCCCCTTTCCTCGATATTGATAACTCACTACTTAAATGTAACAGGAAAATCGAAATCTAACACCTTTTGTAATCTATGGTGTTGTCTTTGTAGGATCAAAGATTACACAAGAGACAACAACAAAACTACATGATGAATAAAACTAGCAACATAATATAGAATTTACAAGCTGTAATAGTCATGTATTAAATATGGTTGGGTAGTTGTTAGGCTTTTTACATTTCGCATTTATAAGCTATTCTTTCAACCATATACTTCAACCATCTACAAAACTAATTACATTTTACATGACAAATAATAGTAACTTACATTAACATTTATTACTAACACATAAGAACCTATAAATATGAAACACTAACAAAATAAACTTTTGGATCATAAGGACTACAAAAGTCAATAAACCTCCTTTTGATCCAAAAGGAATAAATCTACATGATTTGAAGTATTTATAAATCTTGTCAACCACCCAACCCTACCACTTTGTAACTTGATCTTCTAAGCTCTTGGTATAGATCAACTTGGGTTGACACTTGTGTGCATCCTATTGATGCTCAACTCTTTGCTCTACACTTTGTGGTGAGCAAATCCTATCACATCTCATTTCTCCCTAAAATGATCATGTTGAAGTAACTCATTTGGCATGCCTTTGACCATGCCATAGTGTGAATGAGATGTGTCATTTCCAACTAGATGATCAACATCCCTAGTGGATTACCCTTTTCACAAAATAAAGATAACACATAATGTCAAGAGAACACCACTCATTGACTAATCGTGAAAACCTACCAAACATAATGACATTGCCACTTGCCAACATCCTACTTTGTGATAATGCTTAAAAACCATAAACCAAAATGCAACATATCACTACTATTATTGAACATCACAATAGAAAGTGAGAACTATAGCAACACCAAACTAGAAAAATCTACACCAACTGAAACTGCCTCTCAAGAAATATACCCAAACTTCAAGTGAGAAGCTAACTAGAGATGAAAATGTTCCTTCATCCTCTTGCTGGTTCCTCAAACAAAAGCTCACCTGCAAAGGATTCTAAATCTTCAATATTCATTTTAGTACGTTCTTTCTTCACCTAATTGTTAATGCTAACCTTAGTCTAGTCATATAATTCTATATCAAAGCACTTGTCCATGATAAAATTTGGAAATCTCTTGCTTGTACAAGAGCCAGAAGCCCTTGAATTTAAAAGGAGGTTCTTTACCAATGATGAGCATTTTGAAATTTTCCAAATGCAAACTTGAGAATTAGATCCAACCATTGCAACAAGACTATAATTTTATTTAGTATAACAAAGAAAACAATGGTTTCTTCATTGTATTTTCCCTCACAAAACCACAAGGAATATCCTTCTAGAACATACATATCCCAAAAACCTTTAATGATAGCCTCGTGAAAGTTGGTCTTTATGATTTGAAACAATAATGATTACATCTCATATGGAAAGTTCTATCCAATGATGCTGAAATACAGTGCCCGCTGGTGATCAACGGTAAAACCGCATCATCCACGCTTTAAGATATTCGTTGATGACAAACGAACAGAGATATCGCCATCTATTGCAATCAACGCCATGCAAATATCAAAACAATTATATCCAAACATAGCTGGAAATTTGGCGAAATTTGATAGGTATTTGCGCTCACGCCCTTGGACGGCGGAAGTATGCAAGGTATACGGCGTTCCATCCTCTAAACAAAAGAACCTGCACCCCCTCTCTATCAATCTCCTCACCTTACTAATCTCATGGGCTAAGCTATTGTTAAGACTTTGATACCACACATAGGATCAAAGAATACACATGAAACACCAGAGGATCTACATGATGAACACAACCAACATAATATTGAATTCACAGGTTATGATAATGATTTATTCAACATGGTTGTGTTGATGTTCATAGGCAGCATCGGGCGAACCTTCCAGCCACGTTATTGATGATAAATTAAATAATAGCCAAACGGCTATTTAATTTATATGAGACCAATATTAATGAAGAGGCGCTTCAATAAATAATATGTATTTATTATTATCTTGGCCGACTTCTCCTTGGCGCGATTCTTGAAGAGTCACATTCTTTTGAGGAGGCCGACTTATCATGTTTTATGGATGCGTCTTTATGAAGGGATATCTCCCTATGCTGGCCGACATGATGATGAAGGGTTACGTCCTTCTCTTGATGATGTATATATATCCATACTTGTCTCCTTGTTTAGCAATTCATTATTACATCATAAGTTGTCACAGTCATAGAGCGAATTATATAGAGGAGCAGGCTGAAGAATTGTATAAGTCTGAGTCTTATTGCTGTGTTTATACATCAGTTCGCAGTGTCTCTTGTTGGCCATCATATCGGCCTTTGTAAAGGAGATTCTTGAATTATATATCAATATATAAGTGATATATTGTTGCTGGGTTTTTCTCCCTCAAGAGGAGGGTTTTCCCAGGGTATCTGCTGTGTATTGTGTTGTTATTTGAATTAATTTCTGTGCATTTCAATCTGATCACTAAATTTAACAGGTTGGATGATCTTCAAGCTTTTTACATTTGGCTTATATAAGCCATTCTTCCAACTGTATACTTCAACTGCTTTGACCTCTTGACAACCATCAACAAAACTAATTACATTCTACATGACAAACAATACTAATGTACATTAACATTTATTACTAACACATACAAACCTACAGATATAAAACACTTTAACAAAATAACTTTTGGATCATAAGGACCACAAAAGACCACATTCTTATCAAGTAAGAAATTTCACACGGATGTCACTGTAACTCACGATGTTTCTTTGTGATAAAGCCTGCTGGTTGTTGACCTCTACTTCTTAGTATTCTTGTCCTGGACATACTGGTGTATCTTGATCAGTAGTAGCATTGCCATGGTGATTTGATTTAGTCAAGAAGTATGGGTAGATTATTTGAGGAATTCAAAGCATGATAAGCCATTTTAGAGTAGAAAATAGAGGCACTTGTGATAATGTTGTTTGAAAGTGTAACATCTGAACCTATTTATCTATGTTGCTAGTTTGGGTTTGGTGGTTCACTGATTTTTCCCCTTGGATTTGGTATTATTGAGTTCGATGTACAATATGCATAAAATATAAAAAATATATAAAAGTAATCATAATAGCAATATAAATATATTAAAATGAATAAATATAATATATTAACAATATTCTTTTTTGTTTAATTAGAGAGGAATTTTTTTCAAAGAACGAAACTCAAGTTTGAACCAAAAGAGGAACTATAAGCCAATGAGGAGAACAACACTATTAAGTGCAACATGTCCTACTAGAAGATGGAGAAACCTTTGATCAAGTCACAAAGGAAACAAAAATTAAAAAGACATCAACTAAAAAGAAGCAGAACTAGGCATTCATAGCTACAATCCTTTGACTTTGACGAGAGAGAAGGCGCTCCATCGTCCACTTTGCACCCTCTCCATTTTCATTTTGGGCCTCTAGTTGAAGCTTCTCAACTTTCAATTTACACCTGTTGCAGTTTTCGAGCTTTTCCAATGCTTGAAGCCACACCAAATCTAAACCACCCACATAGTCCAAAGGCTCTTGAGCTGACTAGAGATCTTGAGGAAAGTCGCTTTGTTGCCAAGAAGGAGATAGTCCTCCATCTTAACAAGGACTTGAGGTAGATTGACCAAATTCTCTAAGTTTTGCTTACCATCCAAGGGAGCATCAACAAGCAAGTCCATGGACATAGCTGAAGTTATGTTCAAAGAAGCAAAAAAATTCCCATGATTCCTCCAAATAAAGTTTGCATTTGGCTTATGTTTCTTTGGCATCTATCTATGAATCAAATGTAAACCTTGTTGAGAAGAACAAAATGATCTCTGATACCTTAATTGGGTTCAATGAGAACATTGAAAAGGCAAACCCTCAAAAATCAAAATACTACTATCATGAACCTTGAGAGGATTGAATTAGAATGGATTGGGCTATAGGACAAGAAAGACCAAGCCACACACACAATTTGGTGAAGTTGCCAAAAGAGCTGTCTTGATTCGGATCTATTCTCACAAAAGAGCCAACCTTTTCTACCAACATTTGAATCACCTTTGATGATTTGCAAACTAGAGGGAGATGATAAAGCTTGATCCAAAAAATAACATTTGAAAAGGCGATCTTATTTGACTCAAAACAAAGGTCCAAGGGTACATGAACAATCCAAAATTTTCATAGAACCACAACCCTTGATTCCAAATGAAGTTCTTGTCTTCCACCAAGTTGAATTGAAGAAAAAAGAAGCCTTTTCGTAGAGCCAAAAAAGAAAGAAGTTCTATCTTAAGCAAGAAGGCCAATATGCATTTGGAGAAGTCAAACTCATGTAAGAATCCCCCCATAAATCTGCCTATTAGAGCTTTAAAGCTTTAAGTGCTTGGTCTAAAGAAAAGTTAGATACACATCTTACAGAGAAATGAGTGAAGGACCTTCCACTAGGAAGAGAGGGATATCCCTAAGAGAGATAGAGAGAGGAAGCGGCTTGATCCTCCCAAGCAATAAAAAGGCGCTAGACTTCAGCCCACGAATAACTTTTGGGACTCTTGCTAAAGAGAAGCCGTCGTCAAAGTCTTGATTAGAACTAGGGGGAAACCACCTAGATCACTTGGCAAAGGTGTTAGGCAAAAGGAACTGCAACCATGAAATGGGTTGCCCATATTCTTTCATGCACAAAAAACCATTCTCCTTGTTTGCGTGTCATTGTTTAGACCTAGCCGACCTTCCAAAGCAACCATTTAGGTTTGAGGTGACTAAACCAACAACAAATCCAAATAACTCTCATCACTAAAAGTTTGTGCCAACACATTCTCCTCTTTGTGCTCAGCAACATCCCTATCAATGCTTGGAGCCTTTCTCTGTTAATGTTTATGACAGCGTCAGTCAGATTCTTCCAGCTGTCTTTGTATTTGCTATTTTGAAGCTGGGCCGACCTTCAAACTGTCTTATTCAAAACTGACATGCAGTGGAATCTTTTTGTAATGCCTCCTAAATTTAGTTGCATGATTCCTCTTGTGCGTCCTCTTGTAACTGTCCTGCAGTCACCTTCTGACATACAGAGGAATCTAACTTGCATGTAACTGACATGCTATGTTTAGAAAACCACTTTGTATTTACATTCTTTCTGTATTCAGAGGTGAGGTTCGAATTTTTGAAGTGCAGATTTGTGTAAGGTGCAGACTGTGATAACTATTGACAGTTTGGAGGTCACTCAGTTCTGGATGTGTATCAGATTGTGATGCTGTGTTTTGGCCTTCATTATCAGCCTCTATTGTAAAGGATTTCTCATTGTGATTCAATAATATAAGAGATATTATTGGCTGGGTTTTTCTCCCTCAGGAGGAGGGTTTTCCCAGGGTAAATTCTGTGTGTTTATTTGTTCTTCTTGTTGTATTTTTCTGTCTTCTGTTGCTCTTATTTCTGGTTCAAATTTTAACATTCTCGAACCGCGCCTCCCACCTTGTGCTTAGTTGCCAAATCAAGATTTCAAACCTTTGAACTCAACTTTCTTCTTGCTCAACATTTCCTTCCAAACCTTTGAAGTTTTGAACCCTCTGACTGATCATTATTTATTAACAATCAATTTCACATATAAATAGAAAATAAAATAAGAATAAATAAATGATATATAATTTTTTAAATAATAAAATATTTATATACATAAAATAAGTTAATTAATAGTAAATATATAATATAAATAAAAACAAATCCTATAGAAATAAAATAAAGTCAGAAGCTTGCAATATTCAATATCCAATCTTGAACCTTATTTATGTACATAGTAGCCAGGAGGTATTGGTACGGGTACATCATTTTTAGAAAAAGGGAGACAAGTAGTTGGAGATGTCAAAATAATATATAGTTTCGACATTCAAGACTCTTGACTCAAGAGTTCAAACTACATATTAAAATGCTGATATGCATACAAAAACAGAAACCAGAAATCTAAATTAACATACTATGTCATTTAATGGATGAAGTTCTATTCCTGTATCAACTATGTCGTCATTTTCTAGGTCCTCAACTATGGTGCCCTATAGATACCCATCACTCTCAAGCTTAGGTTCCTTTGTAGGCAATAGCATTGGGGGGTAAATCATTGAGGCCATCTGCATTAATCACTTCATCATCCAAGGGTGCAATTGCTCCATTAGGTAAATTTTGGTCCCATTTTGTCAAAGGACCTTCCTTGTATCCAACTATGAAAATGTTAGAGCTAGTCACTATGTATTTATTATGTATGATGGAACTCGTCATTATGTTCATGACTACTTTGTGCTTAAAAACTATGAAAATGTTAAAAATATTGTCTATCAAGTTGCTTGAGCTACTTGTTTGCTTGCTTGAGCTGCCTGTGTGGTTGAGCTACTTGACTGTATAGTTGAGCTGGTTAAGCTACTTATTCACTTGGTTGAGCTACTTGGTTGCCTGCCTTAATTTTTGATTTAGATGGTTTTAAGTTATAAAGTGTATACTATGAATTGCGTGTATACTTCATGTATTATGTGTATTTGTGTGTATGCTTCATGCTTCCTATGTACACTTTAAGTATTACGTGTATTCAAGTGTATACTTTGTGGCCTATGTAGTGTATTATATGTATTCTAGTGTATTCAAGTGTATACCGTGTGACTTATGTGTATTCAAGTGTATCCAAGTGCATACTATGATTTATGTGTATTCAAATGCATTCAAGTGAATATTTCGTGGCTTACATTATGATTTATGTGTGATCATGTGTATACTTTGTGATTGGTATTCATGTGTATACCTTGTGTCTTACTTGTATTCATGTGTATATCTTGCGACTTGTGTGCATTCACACTTTGCAACTTATGTGTATTTATGGGTATACTTTGTAAATCCACATGTATTTTGGCATATACTACGTGTATTTGTGTGCATGCTTCATTAAGTGTATCCATGTGTTTGCTTCATTCCAGATGTGCCTTCAACAAAGATTACTCCATGGGTGTTTATGCTTACTAAATTGTATAAGAACTATGTCTATAAAAATACCTCTTGAATTGGGAGGCACTAACAAATTAACTTATCTAAAACTGAATTATTATTAGTTGTGACTATTGGAGTAAAAAGGTGCAACTCCCTCAAATTTGTGATACAAAAGAAGAGCATTTCAATGGGAGAATCCAATTATGAACCTTAATTAAACTTGCAAGAGACTTAAATTAGGCCCTCAAGAATAGGGAGGAGGTGTGAAAGGACGTGACTCCTAATGTGCAAAGATGTTTGGAATTGTGATTGCTTGAGGACAAGCAATCTTGGGCGGGGAGGACTGTAATGTCTCCCGAATTATGACAATAAATTCTAGGAATAACCAAACATGGAAATGTAAATGAATGAGAAAATAAATAAAGAAATATATATATTAGCAATTTTATTGTAATTATAATTATTAAGATAGTATTATAATTATAAATATAAGTACTTTCCATTTAAATATTATTATATTATAATTATAACAATATAAAATAAAATAATTGATATTATCATAATAATAAAAATATATTCAAAAGAAACTAATATCAAAATAATATTATCTAATATGGTTAAATGAATTTATGAAAAAATAAAATTAATCCTATAAACAAAGCCAACCCTCATGTTTTAACACCCAAGTACAGACTGCACATTATAGAATATATTTCAAAGACATAAATATTAATTGCCCAAGCTCACTGTAGCAGCGATAACCTTTATAAGAGAAGATACAACGATTATTCTCAAAGGTAAGTTGAAAGCAGATTTTATTAAGGCAATTGACTTTTAGCACCCAAGATAATATTTAAAGTAAAGTAAACAAAGGCAGTGGTAAAGTAAGCTACGATTTGTTTAAAGCAGCAATCGACATTGATAACAAAAAGTCATGTCCATTTAAAAGATTATCTCCTTTCAAAGAGCTATGTCTCTTGTAGAAGCATGGGAATATAAAAGGAAATAAAGATTTAAAAAAATATATATGGAAGGAACAGAAAATAAGAAAGGGAGTTAGAAATCTGAGTACAAACAGCAGGGAATGAAAGGGAAGATAATAGGAATAGATTATGAGGAAGGAATCATTTAAATAAGGACATTTTTAAAAATCTGATCATCAAGAAATACAGAAGACCGTGGCTTGGAGAAGTAGGTGATATCTGCTGAATTGACCAGCAATAAGGAGGTAAGTATTTTTGGTAAATCTGAATAATGAAGTTGATAAATATTTTATGGATTTAAATAATCAGATTGATAAATACAATAAGGATTTAAATAAGGACAGTTAGCAAATACTTTATGAATTAAAATAATAATAAGTTTGATGCATTATGAAACTAGATTTAGATAACAGTAACTTACACATATGGGTATTAATTCTAGTAATGAAAAGGTTGTTGATGATTATAGCAGCTTTGGTCGATTTCTTCCAGATCCGATTGAGACAATTCTAATATAGCCTTCAGCTATTGAATTGTATTTATTGTATTCCTTGTCTTGGCCGACTTGAGACTCTTGAAGAGTCACGTCTCTAATTAAATATCATTTAATGTTTGTGTATTTGAAAAAGACATTCCATCAAGGCCGACATCTCCTCTTGGTGTATTGCGATTTCAAGAGGCGCGAATTACTATGAGGACGACTTACCTTTTATTGGATGCGTCTCTTTGAATGGTATTATTTTCCTGTTGCTAGCCGACTTGTATTAAAAGGGTGGCGTCCCTTCATTCTGTATATATATGGATCGATCTTCTCATTGTAATCATCAAGCAAGTTCGATTCATTCTATATTCAAGTGCAAATTATATCTTAGAGCAGATTGCGATTTTCTCCAAGTGCGATTTCCTTCAAGAGCAGGTCGAAGTTCTACCAAGAGCAGATTTTGATATATATGAAGAGCAGATTGTAATCTGTATTTTGCATCTAGAGTTGGTGCTATTACTTGGCCTTGAGTTCGGCCTTATTGTACAAGAGAGTGTTGGTTCTTGAATAATATATAAGAGAGATTTGGTGCTGGGTTTTTCTCCCTCAAGAGGAGGGTTTTCCCAGGGTATCTGCTGTGTTATTGTGTCTGATTTTGTATTAATTTTTCTGTGCACTTAATCTGATCATAAAATTTAACACAGGTTATTTATTTAATTATTGTATATGCAACATATTTTGTAGAATTCAATATTACTCACATTGGACAATACGATTTTATTTATTAATCATAATAACAACAGCTCTGTATATTTGCATAAGTGTGAGTTATCATATATTGCTAAATATGACATAATGGATATATTACTGATCTGTGTCATTGACTCAATATGTGAAGATAGAATATGTGATTACATTATGAAATAATACTTACATTATCTGACTGTAAATAACTAGTCAAGATAGGGGAGTTAAGGGCCTACTGAAGGGGAAACAGCGTGTGAGGTTACCCTCTAAGTACACCACCCATTCGGATGGCAAAGGCCACATGGGCGAAGAGGGGCAAACTGCTCTTGGGCTTAGAGGAAATGACTATCCAGGACACCCTGCTATAGTTGCACCCTCAACCTCTCAATATGATTGAACAATGATGGCTCTGGTACAGGGGAATGGAGGTAAACTGCCCTTGGGCCTAGGGATTCTTGGGCACCCTATTAGACCATCATACTCAAGGAAGGATGAATTAGGAAAACCCAAAGAAGATTCAATATGCTTATAAAATGATGTTGTCTTTATTTATAGATGTCTACTAACATATTTGCAGGTCTAAATAGGTAGTTGTATCCTTAACCATGTTCTCTTTGATTTTCTTATATGCATTCTGATTAATATTATCTTGTAAATATCCTCTAACTTTGCTTTAGAGGGGCCTACTCACATTATAAACGTCCCCAAAACCAAGGTGATGACTTGAAATTGATAAATTAGGGCAGATTTAGGGTTATCCCAAAAAGGGGACATTACAGTGTACATGAGAGATAAGGCAAAGTGAGCTATGAATGTAGACTAGGTTCTTTGCTTTCTTTGACCCTTATCGATTCCTCTTTGATGAATGAATGAAATCTTAAGTACTCCAATTCCTCTCACACTGGCTACATGTGAGAGCAATTTTATTGCAAATGATTGCAATTCATGTGTTTCACTTCCGTGGTTACACCACCAATCTATAGTGTTTTCTTTCCATGCATATCATTTAAGGTTTCCATTGAAGAAAAATCATCATGGCCATGTAAAAACTTATTCCACTAAGCCTTGATAATTGAAGCATCCTCACCTCAGCGATGAATCTTTCTTGACGCAGCCCAAAATCCATTCATTACCTATTTGTATCATATCACTTAGAATTTAAGGCATAGGTAGCACGTGAAAGGGTGTGCTAAGTTTGTTTCATCTTCCATGTACTTCTTCTTCTATCAAAGGATATAGAAAAAGATCTCTAACATTTGTTATTTACTTAATTCTTTCACACATAGAATCCATTTTTTTCATAAATTCCCCCCAAGCATGGCTTGTTGGAATCAACAAATTTGATCACCCCACATATGAGTTGAACAAAATCAACAAAACTTAACATCAACCCAAAAAAAGTCATCAAGGACCATACCTCCCACCTCAACTGTAGTACATGATGTAGATTGGCTCCATGCTATCCATGCGTTACTAATTATTGTGGAACACAAATCCCCTTTGATTGCATAAAGACCATCAAGAAATATTAAGTAAGAAGCAAACCGTGTATTAGCAGGTTTGAGGAGTTCCACCTTGGCAAATTTTTGATAATGGCTTGTGTATGGTGATGATTACATATAAATGTTTGTATTCTTTTGCCCTTTCCAATGAGATCTGAATCCATTGAAACTTTCCAATATCTTTGAGTGCATTATTTAGTGACTGCACATAACATAGCGTCCAAAGTATACGCCTATACCTTTTTTATATCAACAAGCTTGCTGCTTTATGCGATGCCCCACATCCTCAATGGCGTCACATAGTTGGTTCTGAAGGAAGAAGGAACTCTACATTTTTTTCTTGCTGTGAACAATCTATTGCCTTCAAAAAATAAGTGCCTTTGTTGAATAATACCATGATATGAAGTAGTGGACAATTTCTAGCATTTGTCCACCCATCCATCACAATCTTGCATCCCTCTGCAGACCGCACTCTTTTCATTGGTGCAGTTTGTTGCTCTAATTGAACTTTTTCTTTATTAATTAGAGTAGGGCAAAGCTTTTCATACCTTGGTGATTTATAACTTACCAATCATTATTGATAGCTTCAACCATCTCCTTGTAGAAAGGTGGGTGAGCAACATTAAATGGTATTCCATTTGCATAAAAGACACGTGCGATCGCTGCATTAACTGTATCTCATCCTTGCACATAAAAGAATTTTCCAAATGGGGTTTGGGCTGCCGATGTGTTGTCTCTTGCGAGAAGGCTCAACATCTTCTATTGTCACATCTCTAGAAGACGCATTTGTCTTTGAATCTCTATGTCGATCATGAGTTGCCCTTGTTGCTAATGTGTGAGAGCACAAATGAGGCACTTACCCATCAACCCTTTCTTGATACCTAATAGCTTTATATTGTTTTAGTGTATACAAACAAGGTTCGACACCTTTTTGTGATATCTGAAGAAAATGAGCCTTCACCCTCAAGTTATTGCCTTGAAATGTCTTAGGACAAAGTTTACATTTGATGGTAGTTGTTCCATCCAATCCCATTGACCTTGAAACATGTTCACAATATTTCCGCAATGGGTACAAACTCCGTTTTCCTCCACATGGCATTAAAAAGAAAAATATTATAAAATAGAAAACAACAGATTCAAACAAAATAGACTAATAGTAAATTTAGGTATTTAAACTTTTAAGTTTTAAATTTAAATCTAAATGATATTTTAATTTTATTGAGTTAATGCTTTTTATGGTATGTTGACTGGTCATAATGTTTCATATTTGATATTTGGTGTTTATTAGTTTTGAATTTTGATTTTAAACTTCAAATTTCAATCATTAATGAATACTAATAATGATATATTATTGATGGATTTTTGCATTTTAATCATCAATAATAATTTTTTAGAATTCTTTTTACAATATTGTGCCCAACAACACTGTAAAAAAATGCCAGCCACGCTAATTGTTAACATTTTTCCGATTTAGTGGTTAGACTTCAGACCCTATAGTATTGATGTGATTTAATAATCATGCATTTTAAATTTTTTTGCAGGGAGACTACCTGCAATATTGATGTGATATTCACTTTTCTTGAATTGTATAATGTGTTAAAACAAAATGTTAATACTTGGTACTTGCTTGTTGCTTGTGCAACAAAAATGAAAAATTGTGCGATGACAATAATAAATCTTGTTTATCCAATGTTTGCTATAAGATGACATTGTGTGATGCTTTTTAGGGGTTCTTTTTTTCCATTTTTTAATTTCTGCAGTTGCTTTTGGGGCTGAAGTGAAGAAAAAGTAAGGCCCTAGGATTTGACTCTAGGGCTTTGGGTGCTTTTTCAAACATTTCATTTAGAGGGTTGAGGTAGCAGGGGTTTGATGAATTTGGACAAGGTATAAGACTGACTTACAACCTGAAAGGTGAGTCAACCTGCCCTTGACCAAACTTGGAATGGATTTTGGAATGAAATGCAATGTAATGACTAGGTTAATGATGCAAATAACTACTCTGATGCAAATACAATAGATCCAGAATGTCACAGACAAATTCAGACTTTAGAAACAAACTAAGCAGAGTTGTGCACTTGTGATATGAATTTGAAGCTGATTTTTGAGGACCTAGTCGCCTTGGGTAACTATGTCCTATTAGATGAATTCCGGATCTGATTTCACAGGCCTCTGAAGCCATATCAGAGCCTTCTTTGCCTAGGTGTCGCACTGCTGGATCTTCGTTGGGTGCTGAGATAACCAAGTTTCTGTATGTTGTCAAGGTGTAGGGTTTGAATGCAATAATGAATAATTGACGTTCAAACTTCTCCCAATCTTCTTCAGATCTGAAACTTGCACATTCAAAGAGAGAGGAAAGGTTGTGCCATTTAGGGGCTTGCCTCAGTCAAACCCCGTGTTGGTGTTTCCACTTCCACAATGGCAATGTCAATGAAAGAGAGCTCATCCTTTTGAGGGATAAAGGCTAAATGATAAATGAAAGATGAATCAACAGTGGCCTGCAACTCACCACTCAAAAATGGCTTCTTTGAAGGATTGAAGTCATACAAATCTCCTCAAGGCTTGATTGTTGTTGGCTTGATTTGCTTGAAGACCTACAAGGGTTTGATATTGAATTGCTGCGATAAGTCTGCTCTTGACTGCTCTTGACTTGCTTGATTACTTGATAGTGCTCTTGATTTTCAATAATTGCTAGATTGTCTTGTTAGTTTTCAAATGATGCAATAACTAGGTATCTATGTGCAATTATTCTAATTTCTTAAAAATTAAATCCCGATAGCCGACATTGGAGATTTGAAATTCAAATAATAAAATGCCACCTCCGACATATTCAGTTTTGGAGGCCAAATAGGGAGACTAAGTCGCCCTAGGCGATTAGGTCCCAACCCTATTTTGTGGGATCTAAGGTGGCGGGGACAAAATATTAAATGTATGTTTTGGTTTTTGTTGGCGTAAAATCTAACACCTCTGGAGTGCAGGTTTGTACGGACAGCTATGTACACTACGCAATGAGTGCTCTTCAAATTAGGAGGGGAAGCTCCCTCGTTGTGCTGGAATGCATGGAAAAGAAAAGTAATCTAAGTTCTATCTTTTTGTTCTCAGCTGGAAGAGGCACAAGGTTAAGAAAACCAAGAACGTTGCAGCTAAGGATTTTCTGGTTTCGCAGATCATTAACTACAACTAAGCTATCTACTTTAAATCTATCCAGTTCCTCAAGAAAAGCGAGCATAAGGAAATGGAGGAGGATGACTATCTGGACGATAAACGAGTTTAGATTCCCTACTTGAAGGCAAGGTGGTGCATCTATCATCTCAATCTAAACAAGCTTATTGGGCACAAACAGATTTAAGAATTTACCATGACAATCTTATGAAACCCTATGTGGCATAACACTTGATCGAAATAGTAAAGTCTTCACAAAACAGCCTTTATCACCACAATCTCACGAAACCCTATGTGGCATAACCTTTGATTATAATGATAAAGATTCACAAAACAGATTTATCACCGTAATTTCTCGAAACCCTATGTGGCATAACCATTGATCACAATGGTAAAGATACACAAAACAGATTTATCATCACAATCTCTTGAAACCCTATGTAAGTATGTAAATCATTGACCTCAATGGTACCATGTTCCAACAGATTTGTCTAACTATGGGGAGGAATTTTACCACGCCAATCTTATGGAACCCTATGGCATAACACTTGATTGAAAGTAGTAAAGACTTCAATAAAAGGATTTTATCATCACAATCTCACTTAAAACCCTATGTGGCATAACACTTGATTGAAATGATAAAAGATTCACAAGACATAAAGAATCCACCATTACAATGCATGAAACCCATGGGTATAACACTTAATCATAATAGCTTAAGACATGAACAAATACCAAAAGACATAATATTGAGGGCAAGGTAGGCGATCATATATTTCTCTCCAGCAAAAGTTATTTACAAATGAGCAAAAGCTCTTATTTATATACATCAAGGTGTAGGTAACCCTAAAATCACCTTGAGTTCACTACAGTTCTTGCAATGCATGCAAGTTATGCGCCCTAACCCTAATAAAGTAAACTATACGCTTAATCGGGCAATTACCCTCGCCTTTAACCGGGTATTAAATAACCTAATTTGACAATGCGCATGCACGCCCTGATGAAGCAAAGTTAATCGGCCACTACCTTCGCTAACTAGAAACCCTAACCCTAACTCCCTGCGGATGATAATTCTAAGAATGAGATAAGACATAGTCGTAAAATAGTAAACTCAAGACTCAAAGTCGAAGTTAATCGCCGCCATGACTCAACCCTCAAAATTAACTGCAGGTTCCAACTGGTAGATCACTCCATGTCAACTCGGTCTAACACTTCGACCAAGAACTCATTAATTACTCTGTCTTCCGTCACTCTGACGCTGTCCAAAAATAATAATCTGCTTCTTCAATTCTCTGTCGCCTTCTTTGACTGTGTGCATACATTCTTTGACATCTTCAGTCTCCTTGAAACTCGCTGAAATTTACTGAAAAATGTGATCAGAACCTCCATCAAGATATCATAAACATGCAATCTGAAACTCAGTTTGTACAACCTTGAGATCAGCGTAGGTACCATTTTCACGAAGACAATTGCACAAGATCCGAAAGTGACTTTGGCGTCTGTAAATGAAGGCGTGATCTTCAAGCTTTTGCAACTTAACGCCACCGTACCGCTTCGATGAAAACCTAAATTAAGACCGATTTGGCCTTGAATTCAGTCTAGTTGAACCGCCTTCTGAAAAACTTACCCATTGACTGTGAACAAGGCTATGTTCTGACAACTTTCTTCGGAAAGCTAAAATGCTCTGGACAAAGCTAAAAATACCCTGTCGGAAGATAATTTTCACCAAAAATTCTGAGACATGGGTTTTGTCTAGAAAAGGATTCTAAGACAACCCACAACGTCAAAATTGTGAAAAAACGCCGTTTAGCCTAACATGCAAAGACTTTTCAGTCGAGAACTGCAGATGTTTTTAGAGCTTCCTGGGGCAATTTTTCATGAGAAAATCTGAAACATGGGTTTTGTGCACAACGAAATTCTGAACAAACCCGTGATGATGAGATTTTACAAAAGATGTGGATTTTGGCCCACATGCAAAAGAAATTCTCTAAAAGCACAGCTCTCGTATCGAATATTACGGGCGACTAAAAATCTAAGGCATGGGTTTTGTTGCTAATGCTGAAATATGCTAACCCAGATGGTCAGATTCTAAATATTTTGCCATTTTCTTTGACATGCGTAGAAAGTATCTAAGATGAGAAATAGAAGAAATAAGACAAAAGATAGAAAGTTTTGCTTGTCTCAGTCAAAAAATCTGCAAATTTCTTCTTCGAATCTTTGACAAAACCTGCATGCAAAGTGAAAATAAAGTCTAGAATCGACTTCCTTTGAACAATCTGAACTCATTGCTTCGAAGAACGCTGAAAACGGACACCTGAATCACCTTAAGCTTGCTGGTCGCTCAAAAAGAATAAGAGCTTCAGAGCAAAAGATGATGAGATAATGGACGCCATTCTTGAAATATATAGATTTTCATCATAGAAAATTCGCACTAAGCAAAGAATGCTTGAAAAATGCGCTTGGCTTCTAATTGGACCCCATCATAGTTAACTGTAACTCGAACAAGCTAAATAAATGGTCATGCATTAGGGTTTTCCCTTTCAACACTTCAGTTAACCACTCAACCATGCGATTTTAGCTTCAGTTAACAATCTTATCAAGTTCGCCATCTTCAGCCTTGCTTTAAATTCACACATTTAACCTAAGGCGTGCTTTTTGATAACTTCAGTTAACATTCATAATTGAAATGAGAAGTTCGCCATCTTCATGCAATAAATATTCTAAAAATAGCGACCCTTTTGGGACTTCAGTTGGCCTTCAAGAATGCTACCAATCCCCATGTGCTTTAATCAAATATAATTTTAAATATAGCTAATTCTTTTGATGAGTGCGAAGTTAACTTCAAATTCGCCATACTTCACTAAAAATGCTTCATGCTTCACAAATAATGCTTCATGCTTCAATTCGTCCCTTTTGAACTTCAGTTGACATTTGATGAAGCGTTATCTTCACTAAAATCTTCACAATTTTGACCAAAATCGCCATGCATGCAAACTCCAGTTGACATTCAGTAATAAACTTCAGTTAAACTTAACATGCAATCAAGTTAACTCGACATGCAAGGTAGTTAACTGAACATGCAAACTGAAAGATTACTCCACATGCAAACATATGAACTGAAGATGACAACCCAAAAATCGTTCAGTCTAACTGCAGTCAGAACTCCAGTTAAGGCGTCCATTCAACTCACTTTCGAAAATTCAAATTTTGAACTCAAGCGACTCCGTGACTTAGCCAAATTTGATGAAAATTTAAGCTTAAAACCTCACGGACCTCTGCCTTCACATCCTCATTAATCGCTGACCGGACACTTCTCCTCGACATCGGGCTTCGACAGTGCATTGCGGTCGAGTGCAAAACCGGGATCAAAAGATATCTTGAGACTATATCGCCATAAAACCGGGTTATCCGAAGGCTCCAAAATCCAAGCGCCTTTTCCAAAAGCTGCGCTTTTTACCAGACTTAGTCAAATTTTGACTTCTGCATTTCGTACGAAGGGAAAAATAAATCCTCCATAACTTTCATTTTCTTAACTTTCAGGACTGGAACTCAGGTTCACTGTGTAGCTGACATCATTCTGCACAATAGCTGCAAAGGCACATTTCCCAAGAAAACAACATCTGAGAGGTGAAAAACTAGGGCGCCTTTTTGAAAAGCTGCTCTTTTCATCCCAGACTTGGCCATTTCAGGAACTGGCTAGAATATCACAAAAACCCCGACCAGAGCCGAGTCATCCTTCCGAATCGACGAGACAAAGTAACGGAAAGTCGAGCCGCAATTACCTGACACACATTGAATATCCTAAACCATCAACGTGCTAGAAAGATTAAAGGCCCTAAAAGCTTAGGCTACTTTCTCAAAAATGTGCTCTTTCTTTTTCCTCTGCTATTCTGACTAAGATTTGACCCTACGTTCGACCTCAGGTTCAGGCACTTCAGCAACTCAGATTCACCCACTGACGGATGCGTCGCGAAGCTCGAACAAAAGTGAGACAAACATCTTGGGTGGCATTTAGCCAAAAACCTTCATTTGGCACCTCAAAAAGATGGGCGCCATTTCCAAAAGCTGTGCTTTTCTCCAGTGTTAGTCAATTCTTTCTTTCGCCTCGTTTTGCGCTGTATCTTTCACAACTTGCTCGAAACAGGTCCGTTTGACAGGCTTGATAGCTTACTGCGAAGCTGACGTGATGCCGGACGAATGTCTGCTGGAGGTGACAAACCCTAAAAACAGGATCTGGACCCCTAAAAGATAGGGCGCCCATTTAAGAAAGTGCTTCCTTTTCCAGAGATAGAAAATTTTAATGATTCCCGTTCAGATTTTCACTTTTCTTAAATCTTTTCAGCAACAGACTGACACGACACTGACACCAACTCCATATCTGAAAACCCCAAAAATGACCATTTGACAACACTTTAACAAGATTAAGACTTAATTAAGCAAAATGCCTTAGTGAAGCAAAAATTTTGGTTTTGGGTACAACAGTTTTCTACACGCAATTTGTCGATAATTGTAAAATGGGCCATGGAATGCATAATTTAGGACATTAGGTGTTCAATTAGGTCCAATTACTTAGGGGGGAGCAAAACATAGTGTAAAATTGTCAAGGGTGACAATTTACAACGCTATAGGGGGAGATGTTGCAAATTGGAGAGTTCTTTAGAGGTAGACATAATGAAATGTAGGAGGGCTGTTTTTTGCAATTGGAGATGTCTCCCTACCCAAATCAAGATGTGTCCTAGGGGCTCAGAGATGCATCTCACTACAACTCTATTTATATAGAAGTATCCAAATTTTCATGTAATTTCAATCTTTATTATTTACATGCAATATACAAACTTCAATATTGCAATATTCAATATCAGATACAAATTGTATTGTTTAACAAATCATATGCAAGTAGTCAAACATTTGGAAAAATATCCTCATTCCTTTTTATGTATTTTCTTCTTTATTTTTGCTTTGCCTTTTTTAGGAATCGTAATGAGGATTTAGGAACACACAAACACTTATGAAAAGAAAAATTATCAAAGCTGCATTTTTTTTTTTGTATTTTTTAATGGTTTCTTTTCTTCACCTAGGTTTGCTTGTACAAATCTTGGACATACTTTGTAGGACTTGGCTCAAGATCCTACTTGAACCCATTTAGTATGGGCATGTCCTGAGAGCCAAGTGTACCTAGTAACATAGCTATATATTAATGAAATGGCTCCTTGTTTGATAGTCTCCTAGCCTATTTCAAAGTATCAAACCTAAATATATTGTTTTTCTTGTTTGACATATGCCAATGGGAGCCATCATGTAGGTGAAGCTAGAATTTCTTGGAAAGGCTCACAAGTTTATGGTTGGGAGATAGTTTAGCATAATTAAGAAGTGAGAATAATGGACAATTGCTTGGCGTGGACATCGTTTCTTGATTTAAAGCAGCATTGGCCTTTAAAGGCCTTGTGAAAGTAACTACTATAGAAGGTTCACACATAATTGAATAATGAGAGAATTAAGTGTCTTTTGTATTATTCATGGTGTTATTTAGCACCACCAACTATGAGCATCCGTTTTGAATTTGTCGCGAAGATCTTCAATGCATTGACCATTGGGTTGCACAAAGTCAATAAACTCACTTGTAACTACATCTTGCAAATTAGGATCAAGAAAAAATCTACGAAATGCTGCCTTTTACACTTTGGTGGTTTCAAAATCTCTATATGGGGCAATCCTTTGGATTCAATGTGAAATGAAGAAGATGTAGTGGGGTGGTCATTGTGTTCCATCTCTCTTCAATAATTTTGTGCATTTGTTTGAAGTTAGTTTCTTTAAGATTTTGCTCTTTCTCATTTGTGATGGTCTTCATCTTTTCAATGATTGAGTTGATGCCATTATAAATCTTTCCCAAACAAGGCTTATCCATGTTGGTAAAGCGGATCATAGTCAAGATGGGCTTGGTGAAACTAAGGAGATATTCCACATAATCCCACCAAGTGTTATCTAGGATAATTGACATAATCTGACTGCTCTCCTCTTCCCCTTCTTTGTCAGAAGATTGCTTGAAGCTCCTTGTATCCTTTGTTAAGCAAAAGGTTTAACTTTACAATGATCACATTGACCTCGACATTGAGTACCTTTCCTTTGATCTATGGAGTGTCACAATGTGATTTGAATTGTCTCGTTAAACTTATGATATGTATGTTTCAAGTATGGCCCCCAATCCTCACATCCATTGAGAAAAGTGGAGGATGCTAATGTCTGAAAGAGACTAAGGTGGAGCTGAAAATGGTCTCTTTAGAATTGTATGTAATATACCATTTGTTTACACATTAAAACAAGTGTAAGTTCTTAAAAGCAGTTAGATTGGCTTAGCTCTTTTTGTGATAAATGTCAACTACATGGTAACCTTTGGAAGGATAAGATTATGGCAATCAATATTTCTAAGAGGAAAACACCCAAGGTTCATTTATCATACCAAATACATAGTTAACAGCCCCTCCACACTTATTTCTATTTTCTATTGCTACTCTCAAACTCTCCAGAAAAGGGAATCAACGAACATCTAAATTTCAGATTCACAAGGACTATTCAAAGCTGATGGGGACGAACTCTTGGGAATTCTTGTCCCCTAAGATGCTTCATCACTCCCAGAATTATATGCATTTCAAAGATGGGCTGATAAACATCCCAATGTATATCAAACGTGTTACTTTGTTGTTTTGAGAGTTAGTTTAGCACAATTTTGAGTTTGCCCATGAGTTTTGGATGGAATTTGATACAGTTGGATTATTGAAACACATCCAGTTATGTTGCCAAGTCCATTCTTATGGCCTATGGTAATGTTGATTCATGTTTTATGGTCTGCAATATTATAGAACACTCCTGAGGTTTGTGGTGTCTCCAAGATCATCAATCCATCTCCACCAGATGCAGCACACACTCTTCCAGTGGCACAAAACAATCTGGGCAGATTAGACATGACACCATCCAAGTGTGCTTTAAGCCTTATGCTGTCTTCATCATTGGGATCATCAGGGTTCCAGGGATCTACAGACCAAACCATGAAGATCCACTCACAACACATGGTACCTCTGAGTGCCAAGTATCACATCTGCCATCTCAGAAAGGGCAGAGCCCTCCATATGACTCAAGGGGTTCCCCTTACTGAGTGCAGGGCAGTGCTCGTTGGGTCAGATTTGTCTGTTACATTTCAAAGTTGTTCAGTTCAACTGTCAAAAGGTGAGAAGTCACAACAGAGAAACCCTTTCAGTTTCAACTTCTATGACAGTTCTTCAGTCTCCACGGATTTGTAGCATTATGAATACATCTGTATTGTCATATTTCATAAGAATAACCATAGTCAAAGCTTAGACACAGTTGAAAGAAACACCCATACATTCCCTTTACAGTATGCCATGTACAGATCACACAGACTAATAAACTTTTCTGTTCTATTTACTATACCTTCTTTGTGATTTTCTCCAATTATTGCTTTTCTCTGATTTATTATCATCATTACTACTGTGCAGATAATACATATAGATTCTTTCAATTTAGAGTGGTGTCCTCCAAATATCTCCTGGGATTTGGGTCATAATCAGAGCAGCACCTTGCTTGAGGGAAATGTACCTGACCTGAGTCTGAAGACCATTTCATTTTTAGATGTCTGTACTATCGTGAAATTCATAGACGATATTGGTTTTATTCAGGGATTCTCATGTTTCTTGAAAAATATTCTCCCAATATGAAGAGCAAAGATGTTTGGCATTATATCTTTGAAAATATTTTATCAGAGACAAAATCCCTCTTTATTTGATCTTCATGTATGTAAAACTCTTGACTAATCACCTTCTAATTCAGACTGTAGAGAAACCAAGTTGTGAGAAGCCTTGGGACAAAACCACTCGTAAAATATCAGCCAATCTGTGCAAGCCTTGGAGGCTTTAACCAGACTCCACAAACAATCTTATCAGAGAAAACTTCTCAACCTTAAGTTCTCCTAGTTTTAAACTTAGAAATTTGTATTTTATCAATTTTCTCCTCTAGAGATGCTTTAAGCACTCCCCTTTTATACTTGGTTATGTCAGTTTAGGCCATGGGCGTGGATACAAAATAAAACTAAATCAAGTTTGTGACTGATTTTACCTTCTTTGGCATGATTTTATGTGTTCCATATTTCTGGTAAGTGAGGTTTTCTGGCAGCAGGTTTCGTTGATGCCAATAATTGGGTGAAAAGATTTAACTATGGCTGGCCTTAGATTACTATCCCACACACCCTAGTTATGCTGGATATTCTGTACATGCTGTTATTTTTGAGTGTTGCATGTGTTTGAGATGTTTCAGTGTGAGATTGAGACTGCCACTCTGATCTGGCCTTTAAGAGGTCTGGTCAGCCTTTGTTCTGCAGTTTTTCATGCCCGTTGATGCTCAAGGACTCACCACCTGCCTGGCATCATTTCACAAAATAGTTTTTAGCTATTATTTAACTTAAAAAATAAAATCTAATATGCTATTAAAATAAATGCTTGTTATGATTACATGTTCTGTTGCAGTTTAACAAATGGGTGATCCCTTGTTTTTTCTTTTCATCGTTGTACCTTATTACGTAGTTTGATGGGCATTCATATTGTGTGTATGCATGTTTTTCAATTTATTATTTTGAATAGTAAAAAGTGCTGATCTTTTGCTTTATACTGTTCTATGCAGGTTTTACATAATGGAGTTGAAGGGTAGGTCTCTAAACTTTAGTACCATCACACATCATGCCAGTGTTACACAGTGCCTTGGCAGTATTGGTGGCCATACATGGTATATGGGTGTCGCAAGACCTTCAATTGTGGAAGGGAATGAGCCAGGAATCAACAAAGCAGAGGACTCACAAAAACAGTTGGAGATGAAAATTGCATCTCCAACTCATGAATTAGCTGTTCCATATTCTCATGGGAAGAATATAATTCACTCAAAAATTGGACATTACTATGTTCCACCTGCTCCTGAGGATGTGCATATCTTTCGAATTGAGGGTCCCCAGTTTGTGAAACTGAACGTTGGAACTTGGCATGCTGGTCCTCTTTTCACGGAGTCATCAATGAACTTCTACAATCTTGAATTGAGTGACACAAATGTCTCTGGAATACCCTTTAATTCCTTGGCATAGTTTGTTGTTGGTTTCCTTGATGTGCATCCCAAAATAAAATTTAAAAAGGGAAACTGCATATGCAATACAATATCCCTATAACACAAAAGTTCAATAACAGAAACACACAAGGCAGAGAGAGGAAGAGAATTTTGCAATCTTACACAGAGGGAAGACACTGCATGAACACAAACATTTAAAAAGTCTTGAATTCAATAATATGATAGCCCTGTCACTCATTTAATGTCCTCATTGTTCTTATTTGGGGTCATATTGAACTTGAAATCTCTATTTCTGCCTTGGATTTCCATCCTCATAGAAAATTGTCAAGTTGTAAAACTTCCATGTGTGATTTGTTGATCAGATCCTTATCCCATACAATTTGAATGCAGCACAAACACACATGCACAACCTTCAGTAGTCTTCTTTTCTTTTCTCTTTCATTTTGTGCATCGATTTTCCCTTCTATTTACTTTGGTTAGTTGTTCCGGTATGTATTTAATTTTTTCTTCCTTTCTCTGAATATTTTGAAGAACAGATTTATTTTGCATCCAACTGTTTTTTGAAGCCTGATGATTACAGAAAGAACGGAGATATGATGATGCCTTATGTTGAAGCTTAGCTGTAGCAGGGCTCCATAAAGTATCAATGATAACATATATACTCGTGAATGAAGGCATTTCTCAATGTAATTAGGAAGTTTTTTCAGTGGATAATATGCTTAAGACTTAAGTCATTGTCTTTTGGATTTATGCTCATTTAAAGATCTGGGGTGTATTTAAATTGCATAAGCTGATGTTTGGCATGAATTGTCTACCTTGTATGCCCATAAATTGTAGCTTCTTTTGAATCTCTCAAAAACTCAAGATTTCACTGCCATTTTTTTTTTAATTTTATAGAATAAGGGATTCTATTGGGGCCCTCTCTCATTTTAGAACAAATAAAAATCACATTACAATACCAAAGAACTAGCTAACATTACATATTATAATCGACAATTCAATCTTTTGCAGTCCTCATGCATTTGACTATGCCACAATAGACCAGCCGTCATCACCACTATTAGGCAACCCTAACACTGCCTTGATGTTGCCACCCACAACCTAGAATAAGGGTTGACATTCCCTCTACACTTTGCAGACCATCCTCTTGGAACAAGCATGCTACCAAAATAACTGGCTTTTTCTTACCAGTTATAGGGGTGATCAAGATCAAATACACAACTTAAAATTTGGTGGGGACAACTCCACCAGCTACTTTTCACTCACTACAACCAATGTTATGGCTACCTCGACTCATGCCTCCATTGCCATTCCTTTTCAAACAGGTGATGTGCAAGAATTCATTGAACTCAATGCATTGGGGTCTAGGAAATTTGCTCAACTTTGAAGAAGCTCCAGGATGTTGTCTTTAACTACCAACACAAAACTCACTTGAGAGGCCATTATGGCATTCATGCCTAGCCTCATAACTTGCTTTATTTTCAATGGGCACCTGTTTAACACAGTCTTGATGTCATAGGGGCCTTTCCCCTCACCTATGCACTTTGTATCTGAGAGGTCACCTGCCATTCTGAGTCCTCATTTCTCCCTCTGGTCTTTTGTTTCTAGAGCCTCACAATTGTGAATTAGGAGAGGGGCTGGGAGGAAACCAAATACTTCACTGATAGCACCACATTGCTAGTTAATTAAATATAACCCTCCTTTTTGATCAGCCTGAGAGAGGAAGCAAAATCTCTTAGTTCCTTCCATCGGGATAAGTAGGTTTCCACTATCCATATTGCTCTTTGTAACAAGTAGACTAGCTTCTAGTGCTCTATCCTCGCCAAAATTCTTCCTCGTTTGCATTGCAAAGGGTGCTTGTTTGTGAGGACTTGTGCTAGAGCCTCCAAAGATAGTATTTCTATATCTCTTACTGCTAAGAGGTCAATGGTAGGGTGAATAACTAGTCAAAGGGATTTCTGTTCAGAGAGAAAAGGAAGGAAGTTAAACATAATAAGGGTCTAAGAGAGGGGTTGGAATGTATAAAATGGCAGGATGGTGGAGGCAAGTTTTAGGAGGAAATCCTCCCAAAAGGAAGAGGAGGTCTCTTGTTTCTTCGAATGGTCCAACATCCATGTTCCCTTAGCACTTGTTGAATAGAGGCTTCAACCATACCTCTCTTTATCACAATGCATTGTAAATTTGTAACACCTTCCTTGATGTAATTTCTTGGCCTGATACTATAGTTGAATGGGATATCTTGACGGAGGATGCTGTTAGAACCACTAATTTCATTTTTGGAAGGGGTTGAGGATGTGGGATGTGAATGGTGTGAAGAGAGTCCTCAAAGCTTGGAGGGTGAAAGGACAACCCTTGATAAAACTTGCTTGCTGATTCATGTGTATGCATTGAACGCCTTTACAATCATTTCCCCAAAAACTTTTCCTATCCATGTCATCATTGAGAATTTTATTTCACTTTCCAAGATGCTTTTTGAAAGGAAGTAGAGGTGCAGAATACACATTCTACAATAATCTTTGAGAGGAGGTATGTGCAAAAATTAAACTAATCATATAGTTACAAAGAAATAAACACAAAAACAATATATCATAGTACAATGATTTATATGGGGAAACCATTACGAAAAAAAATTTGCATACTCCAAAGCAACTCAATGTATTATTCAATAATCAAATGGTTATAATACATCTATAGAGTCTAATCTTTTATAGCAATATCACCAATAAAAGACTTGGAGCAATTTTATCAGCATAGTAGTACTTACAAACCTCATTATGAAAACATCAAATGGTAATCAAGAAACCATGAGCTAAAACCATCCAAATTGTGGCTCCCAAATCCCAACATGAGTTTATAAACTATAAACAACACATTCTTTACACTTGTTATAAGCTTGTCATTACCCACTCATCAACCTGGGCACTATTTTGGCTCGA